>PVJN01000370.1:0-73391 GCA_004026805.1 Lasiurus borealis | reverse complement strand
TGGAGAGGGTGTAGGCTGGGCTGAGAGGACTCCCCCACACAAGCATGCATGAATTTCATGCACCAGGCCTTTAGTTAAATATATGGGTGTACATGAAATATTAAGTGGGAATAATGCTAACTTATATATAACTCCAATGCTACTTTTCTTAAATTCAGCTAAAAGATTCACTAAATGTGTACACTGTGCCACGCCCTGAGTTAAGCCCCACAATGTGACTAGCTGCACATGCTCTTCATGCACCTTTGAGATTTCAGCTTGAATAGCTCTTTTTCTGGGAAACCTTTCTAATTCCTATGATTAAATCAGACCTGCCTGTCTTAAGCTCTTGTAGCAGCCTGACCTTTCCTTTCACAACATTCAATGACTTGTACCTTTTTTTAATGCCTGACTTTGCTCCTAGACTGGAATCTATGAGGACTAGAATGATGGCCTGATCGCCACTGTATTCCCAATACTTGGCATTGGAAGCAAATTCTAAAAACCCTGAATGAATTAATAAACATAGGTCCATAGCGTCAAGACATACTTGTGTACTCATTGAGAAATAAAACTAATTCACTCAGACAGCAGAAAAGAACAACTTAGTGTTCCTAGGCCATACCTTGCCTTCGCTTTTCCAGGTCAAAAAAAAGCCAAATTCATCCACTTTGAAGAGGCAGTTGGGTTCAAACACAAATGATTCCTGTTAAAAAGAAAGGAAGGTATTGATCTGTATGACTGACACCATTTTGAATCTAATAAAAATGGTCTTTTAGCCTTAACAAGGGGAAATGAAAAATCATCTTTTTATATCTTAACCACATTTCTTACAATATTATGGAATATTTTCATTCACAGTTGTATTGAGATGAGACACTGATCAATTTCATGAAGCATCTTCCTCTATAGAATCTTTAGGAACAAAATATACTCAGGTCCTGATGGTCACAGGGAAGAAAGTTTCTCTAAGGCCTTGGAAGAAGAGCTCCCAGAAGGAAAGACTCCCAGGTTCTAGCCTACGGCTCCCCTACCACACCAGAGGGCTCACTGCCAGACCTAATATAATGTCAAAAATCGGGAGATAATTTTTTTGAAAGTCATTTATTTTTTTTTTCTTTTGGGTCTACACAATTCAGTATTCAGATGTCTACTCAGAAAACTACCAAAATTTTTGCTATAATATCCACCCTTGTTTGGTGTCCTCTAATCTAGGACTTGAGCAGCACTGTGAGCTCCTCACAGAGTAGTCCTTGGACCAGCAGCATCAGCATCACCTGGGAGTCGAGTGAATTGTAGAATCTAGGACTTCAGCTTAGAGGGACTCAATCAGTCTGCAGGGTGGGGCTAAGAAATCTTTTCCAACAAGTTCTGCAGGTGATTTTTGATGCACAATAAAGTTTGAAAACCTCTGACATCAGAAACTCTGGTGAATACTACAGAATCAAAATTTATATTTAGAAAGAATGCTAGCTAAATGCAAAGGTCCCAGAGCAGCTATGCTATATTTGCCAAAGGACTCCTGGTCTTGGGCAAGAGAGCACCACTGTACTCAAGAACAGGAAAATTCTTTGTCAATGAGATAAACAGGATGTTCAGGTAGTGAACCCAGATACCCCCTTGACTTCTCAAGAATTGGCAACCATATATCAACAAATCCACACAGTATTCTCATAATCTAAAAAATTTGTTCTAGCCCTGGCCGGTATGGCTCAGTTGGTTGAGTGTCGTCCCATGAACAACTGGAGAGGTCTCCAGTTCGATTTCTGGGTACATGCCCAGGCTGCAGGTTCTATCCCCAGTGGGGGGCATGTTGGAGGCAGTCAATGTTTCTCTCTAGCATTGATGTTTTTTTTTCTCTCTCTCCTTTCCTCTCTCTCTAAAAGCAATAAAAACATATTAAAAATAAATAAAAACTTATCCTAAATTATTACAACTCTAGCAATAAGGGACCTGTCTGGCAACACAGATCAAGGCAGCCTGGAAACAAAGAGTACTTAAAGGATTAAGATTTTTTTAAAATATATTTTATTGATTTTTTACAGAGAGAAAGGGAGAGAGATAGTTAGAAACATCGATGAAAGAGAAACACCTCCTCCTGGAGTTGTGCCCACAATCAAGGTACATGCCCTTGACTGGAATCAAACCTGGGACCTTTCAGTCCACAGGCTGACGTTCTATCCACTGAGCCAAACCAGTTTCAGTGGATTAAGATTTTTAAAGACAGTTCAGACTCTTAGCTTCACCTGTTAAAACATATCTTTTTAAATTCAAGGAAAGCAGCAGCTTGCCTCAAGGTAAATCCCATGTCAAGACTCTGGGCAATCATACAGTGACAGAATTTAGCGTCCTGTAAACCATAAACAAAGTCAGCCTTCCCATTTGTTTGGGTGGTTTTCTGACAGATGAAGAATTATCATATGTATTTCTGTACCAGGCACAGCTAGGCACTGCAGTCATAGCAATGAATAAGATAAAGGAAGTGGCATGGGATGGTCTTTGGAATCCAAACCTATTTCTGACATTTATTTTATTTTTTTCTAGAAAGACCATTTCTAGATCTCGGAATCCTGGTCCAATAAATGGAAGTATTTACACCTGCCTTTCAGGCTTGTTGTGGAAATTCAATGAGATGGTAAATGTACTTAATACAGTTACAATTCAGCAAGTGCTAGCAAATTACTAACAGTATGAAATTGTCAATCTGTGATGTTTTTTGATCTACATAGTGGCTCTTTTGTATGGCTCATTTTCTTAGGCAAGGCTTGACCCAGAAGTCAATCAACTCTTTGGGTGGGTTTTAGAGAATGAGTAGAGGTAGCCCAGGTGAAGCAGAAGGCCATGTAAAGACATGTAGGCTTGTCCTGACACTGAGGACTTCTAAGGAGTTGGTGTGTTTAGAACATCTCAAGGGAGTGTCAGGGGATGGATGAGTCTGGGCACATAAATACTAGACCAGGAGGGTTCTAACCACCATGCAAAAGCTATAAATATTAACCCAAAAGGCCTTAGGGAGTCTTATATCATTGCTCGTTAAGAAATGAGAATTATCAATTGTTTAAACTATGAGAATTAACACATTTTAGGATACTCCTAAGGCGCTGGTCTAATAGTGCCCAATGTTCAAAAATATGTCCTGAATTGGTATTTACAGAGTAAGAGCACAATGTATCAGCTCCCATCATTATTAATTTATGTGTACCCTATCCAATTCCAAATAAAGATTCGAGATGATCCATGAAATACATACAATGAATAAGAATGGATTCCCAACTTATTGTGAGGTAGAACTTTCAGTTTTTTAGCCACCTTCACTGAAATAATGAATAATGATTTTTTTTCTTTCTTCCTCTTTCACTAACTCAATACCCACAGAGCTTAACAATACCACCTTGTAATTTTGATTCCTAACATCCCCCTCTTAGACCATATCATATGATCTTTCCAGCCAACACTCAACAATCCTTATTCTCCCTTATCTGACTTCTTTGCTACTTTTCTATTCATTAACCCTGCAAATCTCTTATTTATCATCAAACTTCTGTTTTTACTTCTGTCCCTGTCTAGCTTATTTCCATGATTCAATAGTACAATCACTTTCTCACAAACACCTTCAACTCTTCTGTTTCATTTTTTTGTTTTCTTGGCCAAAAAAACTAAAAGTGTATCCTATCCATATTTTACCACTGAACATGATAAAGCAAATCACAAATCTGGATTGTCTGGATCTAGTTTAAATTCAAGATTATAGCATAGGGAATATAGTCAATAATATGGTAATGACTATGTATGGTGTCAAGGGAGTACTAGACTTACCAGGGAGATTATTTCATAGGTTATATAAATGCCTAACCATTGTGCGATACACCTGAAATTAATACAGCTTTGAATGTCAGCTATAATTAAAAGATAAAATAATAATTAATTAATTTGGAAAATAAATTCAAAATTGCAAGCTTCAAGTGGATAGTCAACAATGACTTTGTACTTTTAACTCTTTCTGAAAAGGTTTCTCACTCTTTGAAAGGACTACTTCACTGCAGCCAATTACTATGGTTTACTGAGTAAAAGAAACCCATCAGATGAGAACTTTTCTCCTTCTTCCTTCCTAATGAAGCATGCTTTCTGCCAACAAAGTTTAATCCTTCTACTTCTGCTCCAGGTTCAGTCCTTTGCCAGATTCCATCCTCTTTCATCCACAAAAAAATGTTAGTCCTTTATCACACATAATTTTTTCTCTCTATTAGATCATTTCTGACAGCGCACAAATATGTTCTAGTTGTTCCCACTTCATCCTTCATTTACTACCTCATGTCTCCAAACCATGTTAGGGCATAAGATCTTGAAAAAGAATGTGTCTACATTCTGTTTCCACTACCTCTCTTCTATACCATCTTTGACCAATTCCACCTGCCTTCCATTTCCTGCAAAACTTCTCTGGCCAAGTTCACCATGACTCTCTCAAAGCCAAATTTAATACACACTTTTCTTAACTCATTTGATCTCTAAGCACTTGACTATTCGCTGCTTCTTGAAATATTCTAATCCTGTCATCCTGATTGGGTTCCATTCCTTTAATCACTTTTCCTTCTCTGCCCAACTTCTACATGTTCCCTAGGATTTGATTCTGGGAATTTTCATTTCTACTGTGCTTCTACTTTCATTTAATCCCAGGGGATTTGTTGATGACTCTCAAATTTATAATATAAACCAAGTCCTCTCTGATTTCCAAATTCAGACAACTAACTCTTTATTTGACATCTCTATCCAAATGTTTCAAAATTAACATATTCATAACTGAATTATTTTCCCCACTCTCTCTCTCTGCAAGCCTATCATAAGACTTTCTTAGCTCAAAACATATTACTAGTATCTACCCATTTATTTATTTATTTATTTCCATTTATTTATCTATCTATCTATCTATCTATTTATTTAAATCTTTATTATTCAGATTATTACATTTGTTTCTCTTTTTTACCCTCCATAGCTCCCCTCCACCCAGCTCCTAACCCTCCCTCTACCCTTACCTCCCAAGCATTGACCTCATCCATAGGTGTATGATTTTTGTCCAGTCTCTCCCTGTACACCCCTTACCTTTTTCCCCCTGAGAATTATCAGTCTACTCCCTTTCTATGCTCCTGATTCTATTATATTCACCAGTTTATTCTGTTGATCAAATTTTTAAGTCATTTAATTTTTAGATTCACTTGTTGATAGATATGTATTTGTTTTTCATAATTTTTATCTTTTTCTTCTTCCTCTAATTAAAGAGTACCTTTCAGCATTTCATATAATACTGGTTTGGAGTTAATGAACTTCTTTAGCTTTTTCTTCTCTGTGAAGCTCTTTATCTGCCCTTCAATTCTGAATGATAGCTTTGCTGGATAGATTATTCTTGGTTGTAGGTTCTTGCTATTCATCATGTTGAATATTTCTTGCCACTCCCATCTGGCCTGCATCGTTTCTGTTGAGAAATCAGCTGACATTCATATGGGTGCTCCCTTGTAGGTAATGAACTGTTTTTCTCTTGCTGCTTTTAATATTCTCTCTTTGTCTTTTGCTCTTGGTATTTTAATTATGATGTGTCTTGGTGTAGTCCTCTTTGGATTCCTTTTATATGGGGTTCTGTGTGCTTCCTGGACTTGTAAGTCTATTTCTTTCACCAGGTGGGGGAAATTTTCAGTTATGATTTCTTCAAATAGGTTTTCAGTATCTTGTTCTCTCTCTTCTTCTGGCACCCCATAATTCTGATGTTGGTTTGCTTGAAGCTGTCCCAGAGGCTTCTTACATTATCTTCACATTTTTGGATTCTTTTCTCTTCTTGCTTTTCCAGTTGAGTGTTTTCTGATTCTTTATATTTCAAATTTTTGACTTGATTCTTGCCTTCCTCTAGTCTGCTGTTAGGACTCTGTATAATATTTTTTATTTCAGTCAGTGTCTCTAATTGGTCTTTTTTCATCTCTTGGGTCTCACTAAATTTATCCATTTTTTCTAGCATATTCTTGAAAAACCTTATAAGCGTGGTTTTGAACTCTATATCCAGTCGTTTGTTTTCCTCCATGTCTTTTGTTTGTGATCCCTTCTCTTGTCTCGGCATTTTCACTATGCCCGAGAGCTTCTGTGTTGGATTCAGCCTTATGATACAAGACTTTCAAAACTGCAAAAGCATCTCTGTTGAGCTTGGGAGTAGTGGGGTCTCAGGGTTTAATGGCTTCCACTAGGCCCCACCCTCCACAGCCCCTGGTCTCAACTGACCCTGGGTAATCCCCAGAGCAGTTCCTGTGCGAGCACACAGTGCCTCTAGACAGATGCCTTTCCAGCTCCTCTGCGCTCCGGGCCCATATGAGTCTGGGTCCCCAAGGTTTCTGCCTGAAACTGGGGTTTAGTGGAGTTTGAAGTGGCACCCTTGGGAGGCTCTGTCTCCTGCCCACTTGTGAAAGCCAGTGGCACAATCAGCAGTCGGTCTTCTGTGTGCAGTGCTATGCACGCCACCAGACTTCTGCCCTTTTGCGACTCCCCTAGATTTCTGTGCACTTCTCCCTTTTCATAGTCCAAACTTCCCCCCGTATGAGCCTTGCCTGGACCTGGGGTTCAGTGCCATAGGACAAGTGGTTCAATGTCGGGAGTCTCCGTCTCCCTCCTGCCAGAGAAAGCCAGCCAGGTACTCTGTACCTGCTCTCTCCATGTGCGCATCTCTGTACCTCAGCTTTTTGCAGCTCCTCTGGGTCTCCGTGAGCCCTTCTTTTTCCTTCTAGTTGTAGAATTTCTACTCTGCCAGCTTTCCTGTGGTTCTGGATGCTGTCTGTACTGTCTTTTAGTTGTAGTTTTGAAATTGTTGTGCGAGGCAACAGGGTAGGTGTTTACCTATGCTGTCATCTTGGATTATCCTCTAGTATCCACCCATTTATTGAAACTGAGTCATCCATGACTTCTTTCATCCTTCCTTTACACTTCCAGTAACAAGTCTCCTTCCACAGTAGTTTTCATATATATTTTATCTCTTCTATCACTATCACGTTGATACTAACCATCATTCTCTCTCCCATGTATTGATCTTCCCATGTAAACTCTTTCCACAGCAGCCAGATTGATTCTTTAAACTTTTAGTCAGTTCATTTAAACCATGCAAAGAATTGCCCTCATATTTATATAAAACTCCAACTCCTTTTCATGGACTGAAAGGTCCTTTATTATGTAACTCCTAGAGACCTTATCTCATTTCGCTTTCTGATCTTTGTTCATTACAATCATCAGAGGCATTCTCTTTGAACTTCTCAAGTTCTTTTATTTAGCCTTAAGGCTTCTGCACTTGCAGTTCTACCAGTCCAGAAGTCTCTTCGCAGTACCATTAGCACTAGCTGGCTCCTCGTTACTCTATAGGTTTTGCCTCAAGTATCCCCCCTCAAAAGAGCTTTCTTTGACCTCTTTAATAGGTCTCTCCTTTTGTATAGTATCCTGATTATGTCCTTCTTTTTACTGAATACAGTTTTTAATTATTTTATTTCTTTGTTTACTGATATATCAGTTGGCTCACACACAAGAGTATAACCTTCTTAGGGACACAGTCCTTGAAACTTTCTGGTACATATTTGTGTTACAAGCACCTAGCATATCAAAGGCACACTGACACTAAATTTATGCACTGAGAAATGAGGTGAATATTTTTTTTCAAAAAAATTTTTCATAACAGGCCAGTATGTAAAACATAAGCAAGAAGTTACTGAAGTCCATGGTGTTGTACCAGGCCCAGCAGAATGAATCAGGGTCAGTCCTTGGAGGGCTGGCAAGCACCGATATACAAATACAAAAACAATTCGTTGAGGTTCTCTGCTGAAAGGAAGGCACACCAGTTTCAAATTCATACAAGTTCATCTTAGAGGTTGGGTGTGGCTCTGAAGCACCTCCTGGGAATCCCTACTGGACCAGGAACACTGTTTGAACACATTACAAAGAAGTAATTTTTGACATGGGACAAGAACTCTGGGCAAGGAGATGAAAAATAAGGCAAAATAGCAAAATAAGGAAAGAGTAAAAAAAGTTTTCAGAAATGCATGTCATAAGGCCCCACACAATGAAAATAGAATGCCAAATCAGTCCTCGGTTTTCTAGCAACAAAAGCAAAAAAGGAGAAAGATACTGTTGCCAAGTGCCCATATAATTCATAGATAAAACATATCAGATGTTAGGAGGGGCAAATGCCAGAATAGAAATTCCCCAGTGAGACTTATAAGAAGTTCTGAGCAACTCTTAAGTGCAAGGTTTCCAACAAAGCCCACTATGAGTTTGTCAAATGTGACTGGAAGATTCTCAGACCAAATGTACTCAAACTATCCATGAAAATCAGAAAGCAAATCTGGGGGTATGTGCCAATCAGCTGCAAGAAGCTGAAACACAACCTATTTAGGTTTCCCTCCACCCCCACTAACAGAAGGACATAACTTTCTGATGAGTAAAGACACAGAGTCTCTATTCCTTTTGTGTGTTTTTCTTTCTTTTTTCTTTACCTAACAGCAGTTTTAAATTTCACACAGATACTTACCGACCACAAGTGGGTTGTGGCCCAGTGACCATGCTGAGGCAATAAATCCTCTTGTCTGGAAATTTTCTTCCAGACTTGGCAGGGCAAGGGAGAGCATAAAAGAGAGCTAGGCTCCTTCTCCTTTGCAAATGTGTGTTTTCCATGAACAAATGGTAATAGAACCCTCTGGTAAGGAACTTCATTCAGGGGGCTCAGCATTTCAGTTCTCAGATGACTCAGGGAAAATTTTTCACCATCACACTTTAGAGCTCACGGTCTATCTAGTTCAGTCATCCAGCCAAACCTACCTTTCCTTAGGTCATTGGGACAAAGGAGATAAAAGGGACAGGCACTCTTTTGGTGAAACTATAGACAAGTTGGGGGTCAGGGAGCATTTTGCTTGAGAGAGATTAGAAAACTCACTTTTGCTAGAATCACTGTAACTAGAAGGTACTTGTACCTCCAGGGTCCCTGTGCTGAGGGGCCTAGGCCACCGAAGGTTTCCGGAGACACTTGCCCTAACACGTGCTACTCAACACTCTTCAACATCACAATCTATTGTTCAAAGATCCAAACTCCTTTTAAAATGACAGTCTATATTTCTCCCCTTTATTTCAACTTTAAAAGTCATTTGGTTAAATAAAATTGAGTCCCATTTCTTGTTATAAGGAATGGCAGAGAACCTGGAAAGCAGAATATGCTGACAGAAGACAAGGAAAATATTTGGGTGGGTTTCTAGATAACAGGTAATTGATTTTATTTTTTTTTTGATTTGTGGTTATTTCTTACCCTTTTGCTACCACCGTCACCCACATTCATTGTGAATAACTATATCTTTCTACAGCATCATTAAGTAGGGGACAGCCAAACCTAACAACCAGCTAGGGACAGGGATTATGGACTAGCTAGTAAACACATTAACTGCACTTTGTTTAAATGCTAGCTATTAAGAGGCTCCTTTGTGCTTGTGGCTGCACCAGTAGATCGGGACGTAGAGGGGAGTGAAATGCGTGAGGATTTTCACAGTCCATCACAACACTCCTGCTTTCTGAGAAATAGGATCCTCCAAGAGACACCAGGTCCAGACCTTGTGGTTGATAGCTCCTGGGTTCGAATGCCACCCTCCTCACCTGCAATCTGCTGGAGAACCTCACCAAGCTTCCTTTTTCCCATATTAAACTGGGAAAATTGATGCCAACCTCACAGGCTATCAAAATTATGAAAACAGGCCTAAGTACTGGTGACAAGGTTAATGCTGAGCAAGTTGAGTAGTTACAAGAAAACATCCCAATTATTATTTGAGGGCTATTGTGCCAGGCATTTCACAAACACTAAATCTCATGGCAGCGCTGCAAAATTTTGGAACAGATCAGCACCGTCCAGTAGTTTTTTCATGATGATGCAACTATGCCAGATGGGTGCAGCCCGACATAGTAGTTATGAGAGCCCCATAGGGGTTGTGCCTAGTGCAACAGATGGGGTACATTTTTAATTTTCACTCATTTTACTTTAATAGTCACATGTGGTTAGTCATTACTGTATTGGACAAGGCAATTTTAGGGATTAATTTTTTTTTTGAAGAGTAAATTCTTTAAAGCCATAGTTGATAAGGAACAGACCTGGGATTCAAACAGGTTTCTCTGATTCCAAGGCCTGTGTCTATTCTACTAGGTCAGCCTTGACAGATCCGGTTTCTTTTCACCTATCACCAACGGATTTTGGAATTGTCAGTAAGTGAATACTGCTTTGGCAGGCTTCACCTTTGGGTAAACATGGGGCTCGTTTCCTGGCTTGATAAGAATTGAGTGGAAGAGAAAAGGACTTTGTAAAGGTTTGAGAGAGACAACTGAAGTCCCAGTTAAGAAAAGGCCCCAGTGGTTTTATCAAGTATTAGTAACATTATAAACCACTCCCATCAAACCAGACGTGCCTGGTGCGGACCCAGGACTGTGTAGGCAGGTGGTGTCTGGGAGAGAGTTAACCTACAGATCCCAGAGTTCCTGGTTCTATCAGATCCTGGGAACTAACAGCCCAAGAGGTGCCTTGTGGCCTATTTATTTCAGCTCTTCATTTAATTCCAGAGGAATCGGTTGAGCTCTGTTTAGCAGATCCTTTTGGATTCTGCACACAAACTTTGCAGTTTGAATAGCAACATTTTTTTTCAAGTTAAAACTAAAGCCCTTGGTGATGACTCTCTGTGGTCAGAATGATTTATGGGCTGCTATAACAGATGGGTGCAGGTCTTGAAGTTGCTTTTCCTCTCATGGGTATGATTTCCCCTTGGGAGGATCCAGAATGTTCATTCCATTTGTTAATCTCCCTTCTATTTACAGGACTGACACAGAGCTGCTCAGCTGTCCTTATGTAGATGAGCAGAAGGGCACTGGGCCTGGCTCTGGCCATGACCTTGGCATCCTGGATCCTTGTTACTCGCTACTTACCTTGTGAAGAAACCTATCATACAACAGAGAAGCATTTGAAACTTTTACATCCCTTTCGTCTTTGATTCTTTGAGCAGAGGTCTCTATTGGATTAAACTATAAACCCAATTTAATACAGACCCTTTCCTCCATATATAATGCTCAACCAGAATACACAAGGGATTCTAGTTCTAGATCTTGCTTCCTGAAGAACAATGCCAAAGATCTGCTTCTGAACCACTGTACCAGCTGTCACCAGCCAACTGGCACAATGTTTACTAAGCACCAGGCAGTGTTCTGAGCACTCTGTACACATTAACTTACCAACCTCCCAACACTCCTGTGAGGTGGGTACTATTATTCTTCCCATTTCACCAAGAAGGCCATCGAGGCATGGGAATGAAGGCCTAACCCAGTATTGTGTAGCTAGTGGGGCAGAGCTGGGATTGTTCTCTACACTGACAAGCATATTTGAATCAAACCTGCTCTGAGACCATTAGTGATGCAGTGACATTGTGAGGCAGTGGGCCCAGTAGCTGCATGGCAGTCACGTCTGGAGGAGGCTTTGCTATTCTTGTCACTGGATGCCAGTTACCATCACCGGGATTAGAAGGGCTTCGGGATGTTTTAGCTCTAAATGCCGAATTTCTGGAGGATTCTTTTCAAAGTGCAGACTGTCTTAGTTATTGGGCTGTTAGGAGTGGTGCTTTTTCACTACCTCATACACTGTGTCAGAATTTTTTCTCAGATCTTAGGGCTAAGAAAAAGTGTTTTTTCTGATCTGTCATTTTCATTGCAACCTAACAGATACTGCAAGGAAACTGTTTCTCATACCTGCACCATTTTTGCTACCAGGATCAAAAATGGCCAATCTGCAGCTCACTTATTTCCACTTTATGGGACATTCTTGCTACCCACAGAGGCACTGCCTATTCATCTTGCCCGTAATTTGATGTGCTTTCATATTTTTTTCTCCTGTCAGTCTATATCCCTATGCTCTTTATTTTATCTAATTATACATATTTCTGCATTACAGCTCCCTGTGGGCTGTGGGAGAAACATGTATAAATAAGCACAAAAACCGTTTCATAAACAACAGAAACTATTGGGTGTTCTCCAATAGTTTCAGGGTCAGACAGACCTGATGCAGTTGAGGCTGGATACTTACTGGCTTATTGGAGCTTATTTCTTCATCTCCAAAAGCAGGAATAACCACATCAACAATAATAACTATCTCACAGGTTACCTCTGGTCATTAGAGTACTTGATGCATTATATGAACCCCAGAAACTATTAATTATTAATATAAAAACACAGTAATAGTAATTATGACTAATATTGTTAGTATTGATCATGATTAATCACCCAAGAAATAAGTGAGGAACATACCACCATCCCTACCTTAAGATGAGGAAACTGACCCTAACTGAGGTGACCGAGTCACCCAAGAGGACACATAGTAAGTGGCAGTGCCACATGGACATTGCAGCAGAAAGAACATTTCTCTTACATGAATATTTGCAATGAGCATTGGTGCTACTGTGCACTGATTTCTTTTGATTCAGAATGCAAATCAGAGTCTATGCATAGGGAGACCCAGAGACTATTAATTACTGTTGCGTTAGACTCGCTGAAAGTTTGGGGAGGTCTGGTTGTGCCTGTTCTTCTCTGTCCAGGCCAGCCTCAGTCTGTACTTCAGGCACAGGGGAGAGCCATCAGAACAGCTTAGCTTCTTCCTTCTTCATGGGCATGGTGAGCCTGGGTGTGGCAGGCAGTAGTGACTGGAGGAGGTAATCTCTGAGTTGGCAGCTCTGCCCTGAACCTCCCTGACATGGCAGATCACTGTCTGAGGGTAAGGGGACAATCAAATGAGTCATTCAGCAAGCTTTACAGGTGCCAGACCCACTGTTCATCTTTAGTTTCTAAATGCCATAGAAACAGAAATGACAATGTCTGCTCTCAATCAGCAACCAGGAACATTTAAAGCTCTCATTTCAGCCATGACTATGAGATACAGGAAACCCTTATTCTTGTATCAAGTGGAAAGTTTAAATCCACTCATTTCATTTTATTTTCAGCTCAGAAATACAGAATATTAACTTCCAAAAGGCCTGGCTTGGAAGAGTCTGCTAAAAAGCAGCAACAAGAGAAAAGCACATCAGTTTTCCTAATTTTTCAGGCTTTATTTTAAAAGTGACTTAAAGTGGACCTGATGGTGCTGCTTATTAACAAGTTCTCTGATATGTCTTTGGCTGTGTGGGAATGTGGTCAGCTCAATGACGCTTTGGATTTGGGGGAGGAAGGAAGTGCAAAGACGAGCCACCTGAGAGAGTCAAACTTGATGCTCCCAATGGTGGCTTACTTTATGGTCATCAATAGTTATGAATTCCCACTTTCTCTTTCACTTCCAGATAAAGACCTTAAATCATTGGGACTTAACTTTTAAAGTCTGTGAGATGCCAAACTCAGTAGCTGTCTCTTTGTCCCTCTCCCATCAGGACATTCTGAGGCCAGCCCTAGCTGCTCAGATTCTAAGAGGACTCCTGTGTTGTAGCAGAATTTTGGGACAGGCTCCCTGATACCTGCCATAAACACTTGAAGAAATTATTCCTAAGATATTTGGCAACTACGTCTCAGATTGAAGAAGGAAGAACACAATCAACAAAACATGCCATTAGGAGTTCATGGTCACTCAAAGTAACTTTCTTGGACAGGAAAACTCATGTTAGTGAAAAGAGTTGCCTTAGCAACTAAAATAAGGGAAAATTAAAGAAGACTAATGTACTCAGAGCCAAAGAGAAAAAGAAATGTTTTTGCAACAAATATTAAAAATATGTCACCTCCTTTCCCTTCTCTTCCTCACAGTACCCCAACAATTCTCTCCTTGAGCAAACTCGAGTCAGACTTCTCTGAGTATTCTTCCCAATTAGGCCTCAACTTTCGGGGTTCAGTGTCTGTCTTTGCAATCAATGCTCAGTGATAGCAAGAATGCTGCTAAGTTGGTTTAGTCAGAATCCCCCATCCTCTATATCTGATCACCCCTGATATCTGATCGGGTTCTTTAACCTTCACCATCTCCCATGTGGGATTTAATCTACCTTCAGCAAAGAATTGTTAGGTTGGTTTAGCCAAAATCTCCCCTTACCCTTGATGTTTTCTCTTAATAATTTTCCATCCATTGACCACCCCCTAACACATCACTCCTTAGCTATAAGTCCCCTTTCCTTGTTGTATTCAGAGTTGAGCTCAACTTCTCTCCCCTTCTGCAAAACCCCAATATAGCAGTCGCCTAGATACAACCTCATAAATAACATTTTTAAAACTTCTCTCTCCTCCAAATTCTAAGGACAACAGGAGATGTGCTTTGCAAATGTATTTGAAACATGACAAAGCTGGTAAGTCCTTGTCAGTAAAGCACTTGTAATAAAAGCACAATATTCATTTATTCAATATTCATCCCAGAATATTAAGTTGCATTGAGCATGTGATTAGACATATGGTGACACAGAAAACATACAATAATTGAAGAAAGCAGGTCAAGGAAAGACTGTTTTAAGCTATTGTTATATGGAGATGACAGACCATGTTGAATAGAGTTGCTAAAAAGAAAGGAATCACAATAACTTCCATGGACTTTTCCTCAAAATATGTTTTTAAAAATGCATTTCTTTACACTAGCTGTGTGATATGTCATTCCCTTCCTACTTTGTCTTCTTAGATAGCTTATATTTAGGTCTCAAAGATATATTATTCCCACTAGCTCTTAGAGCCAATTCTGGCTCTATCCCTTTGTATTATATCTAAACAAAGTACAGCAATGACTGAGACATGCACACAAGAACCACTGCTGCCTTCTAGAAAATTTTGCAATGAGTGCAGGGTTGGCCTCAGAAAATTGCAGTCCCAAAGACTTAGCATGTGACCATCCTATATGGGGCTAGGATGGAGTGGTGGGGGAGGTGGGTTAGAGAGAGATGCTGCATCAGTTGGGTCATCAAAGAACATATATTGAGACAGACTAGGAAGTACAAGAGATTCATTAAGAGATATGCCTGCAAAAGAGAAAAGGGAGAGAAAGCAGGAGGAGGAAGGAGAGCCTTCAAAGCATGAGGCCTTACTACGACCTATGAAAGGAGAGCAGGGAAGAAGCAGGACTGGGTAGAAAGGGTCTCAGGCTCCAGAATATATCCACCAAGTGGAGATGGATGTCCCAGAGCAAGGCCTGTTCACCCACTGAGCCTCATGTGGAGCAGAGAATGATCAGCTCCAATAGCTCTGCCATGTTATTCATTGGCTGGGTACTGACAATGCTGCGGTTGTAGGCGGTCCACTACCATATTCTAGTGGCAGGTTTTTCTTGGAAGATTTAAGTGCCACACCTCCATGGCTGCTACCTTTTGTTAATCTTCCTCAGATTGCCATAAAGGACCTCCAGTTTCTCAGTACTCTTAAAATTCCTTAGAGATTAGGGACTATTTAAATAACAATAAATTTGAGTCTAAGATATATAAATAAGGACTTTCTAGATTACTGCACCTATTGAGTGATAAATGAATTTCTTGCTAGGGATATACAGTAAAACAACAACAACAACAAAGTCTCGACTTTCATGTCTTACATTCTAGAAAGGGATTTTTACAAGGAACAGAAAACAAGTAACACATTGTAATAAATTGATCGATGTGAATATGAAGATCTAAAAAGGTAAGGAGAATATGTGAGTGGATATATGTAGACACAGATTTTTTTTAAGTGAGATGATCATGAAGGCCTCTTGGATGAAGTGACTTTGAGCAGAACTGGGATGAGATAAGGCAATGAACATGAGAATTGAGGGCATATGCAGAAAAGCAGTCCAGAGAGGAACTGCAAGTGCAAAGGTTCTGAGGTTGGAGTGTGTCTGGTATTTTCAGGGAACACTGTTAGGAAAGTGAAGTGAAAGGTCATGTAGAGACTTGTAAGGAGATATGGTAGGATGGATTTGCAAATCAATTGAAAAGAGATAGAAAGCCACTGAAGGTCAAATTCAGAAAAAAAAACAATATCCGCCTCACTTATCCCTCACAATGGCCCTGAACGGTAGGTATTATCACTCCAATTTTTCAGACAAGAAGATTTTGCCTTATGTTTAATTTAAGACTGGTTCATGATTCTATCTCTCTCTCTTTTTTTTAAGTATATTTTTATTGATTTTTTACAGAGAGGAAGGGAGAGGGATAGAAAGTCAGAAACATCAATGAGAGAGAGACATTGATCAGCCGCCTCCTGCACGCCCCACACTGGAGATGTGCCCGCAAGCAAGGTACATGCCCCTGACAGGAATTGAACCCGAGACCTTTCAGTCCGCAGGCCGACGCTCTATCCACTGAGCCAAACCGGTCTTGGCTGATTCTATCTCTTGAATAGCAAAGAAAAAACTAAACCAATTTTGGCTTAACCCCAAACCCATGCCCTTTACCAACTATGTGTATTTCAAACTCTTCCAGAAAGGGCTCTCTGAAATAGATTTTACCCTAAATACCACCTAGCACAAAAAAACTTTCTTTGTTTGCTAACAATATCCTGGCAACATGACTTTGGAGAGCAAAAACTAGGCTCCTTTTTAATATCTCCCGAAGTTTAGAGGATCACTCGCCCTTTTAGATACTTGAGAGAAGAAAATCCATAGCAGAAGAGCAGTGGAGATGCCAGCAAGACAGTCCTTAGGGCAATGCTCTAGTAGAAAGAGTATGTCATCCTTGATACCTTGGCAGCTATACTGGTTCAGCCCATGCACCTCATTCCATGTTTTGGACAAGACACCATTTCAGAGCAATTTCTTACTATTTATGGCATTCAAAGCAAGCAGTTCAAAAACCATGTGCTTCTTATTAATTTATCAGAATCAATATTAGGCATTAAAAAAAAACAGGCTTCCCTGCTGAGAATATTTTGTATCTATTTCCATTAACTGAAAGTATATTAAGTTCCTTCTTTCACATGGTACATTTTACTTATTCTTTTAAAATAGAGACTAAAAAAGTCTTGGTTAATTTCTTTCCTTAAAGGCTGATTTTTATTAATCAAAATGTAGAAGTCTTAGTGTTTTTAGGGACACTTAATTCGCTTATGGAAATTTACGGAAAAATAGGTGAAAAATAATTATTTTTCCATCCTCATTTCCCTAAGAGAGTCAAATTAAAAACACTTGAATGTAACAGCATAATAATTGTGGTCTAAAACAGATAAAGTAAATGGTGACTAAAAGACCTAACCAGGTCTTTAAACAGCTCTAGCTTCCATTACTAAACTCTAGAAAAAATATTAAGAATATATGTATGTATATTTTCCACATCCTATATATTTTCCAAAGAAAAAAAATGTTTCTTGGTTCAGGGAGGAAAATTTTTTTCTTGACCCCCTTAGGATCCCTGGTTGGGTCTAAAAATTAAACCAACAAACACAGATTAGCAAAAACAAAAACTTATTTAAAGGTTTACTTAACATGGAAGCCCTCCTAAAGAAAGAAAGACTAAATAAACAGAGCTGAGTATTTTTATGCAACATTTGATGATGAGTGGACAGAGAAGAAATATGATAGGGAAAGGAGTATGAGATAAATTAAGGGACACTTTGCAAGAACTATTTGTCCAGATTCTTCATGGGTGCCTTTGTCTTTGGAGAAAAGGATGCTTTTCCTCTAGGTATGGGGAGGACATCTCTCAAATGAGGGTTTTATGACCTGTTCCCGGGAAGAAGGGCAGAGGGAAGGTCAGTATGACCTTCCTGCTTCTGCTGTTTTCTTAGTCACCTTCAGCTTATAATATGCAATATGCCAAGGAACCATATTTTTGGGTACTGTGCTCTGAACCCATCTTTTAAACAAGGTAGCCATTCTGAGTCATAATTGCATAATAGCTGTGATTCTTATATGTTCTCTTTATCACTATATCAGTTCTGGAGACTGGCTCCACTGATTACTATATCTTGGAGAGTTGGTAATTCCTTAACTGATTTTAAACTTCTCTTTCCTTATCTGTATAATGTGGAAATGATCTCACTTAATCCTTTCAATCACCTGAGGGTTTAAAGGGATTATTGATGTTAAGTGCGTAGCACTGTGCCTGGCACATTAAGAATCAGTAAATATCTCTTTAAAATCTAGTATGTTTGACTCCTCTGGAAAAAGAAAAGTCTCCTATTGATTAGTTCTTTCCTCCTGTTATCTGTATTGCCTGTTTGGAAGAGATTTAAAAACCTGAAATGTATTTAGTTATTTTTACTTCTCAGGAAGCCTAAAAACTCCTTACATTGCTCTATGCCTAATGGTTCTTAAGCTGTATCATCAGAATCACCAGAGGTCCTAAACACAAGGACTGCTGGAGCTCACAGCCGGAGTTTCCATTTCAGTGGGTCTTGGGCAGAGCCTGATTACTGCATGTCTAACAAGGTCTCAAGTGCTGCTAATGCTGCTGGCCTGCTGGCTGGGACCACACTGAGAACCACTGCAGGCTAGCACGAATCTTTCTGCTTAGCCTGTGACCAGCCACAGACTCAACCATGTAAAGTCCTGATTTTGCAATCTGAAAAATAAGGCTAAAAAAGTCGGACCTCACAATAGATTTCATATGTGGCTTTAAAGAAACAATATTTTTATGGCATAAAACTATATGACTCAGACACAATTTTCACAGCAGCTAGTCATGCTCACAGTGGCAGATATTTCTCTTATAAGCACTATAATGCACACTCTCCAAAAACAACTCAAACCAGTAACAACAAAAAATATTTCCTCATAATTTTTAGGAACAGGGAATTCACTTCCATGAAGTTGAGGTTAAAGAAATGCAATTTTGTTACTCAAGAAGGGACTGCAAAACTGAAGCACTTCAAAATATGCTGCATATGTCATTGGACTGCTCATTTGTTCACACTTGAATGAATTCTATTAACTTGCTGGCTAGACCATATGCATTGGCAGAGTATATTCCCAAAGAAAATGCATAGACAGCTGAAGCCAGGATATCCTTTGGGCCTTTTCATCGTGAGCCTGAGATCGGCAAGGCCACACTTCAGCAACCCCAAGTAAAGGAGGCCCCAACCACTGTGCTCCTATGCACCCGCAGTCACAGAGATGGCTTGAAGGAGCTAAGGTTGAGCATTTTCATAATCACTCTTCAGCCTGAAAAGAAGCCACAGAGAATCAGCACTGTCATGTTAGCCATTGAATTCTAACTAAATTCTTGAGCATAGCACAGTGATGTTTCAGAGACTTACATTGCTCCTTAGCTAATTCCTTATATTTTAATTTGATTGATTGACTCATTATATACACACCTTATTTCTGCTTTGTGGTGTATTATTTCATTCCCCCAAGCTTCTCTAGAACCTAAACCCACCCTGGATTTCTTTCTCTAGTGGCTTAGTGGATGCATCTCACGTCTTGTCATGCATAAGCAGTCCTTCCTGTACCCTTGAATAGCATCAGTCTCAAGTATTAGAGTTTTCTATAAGACTGACTCAGACACTATTTCATGGGTGAAATGCTTCTATTCCTCTAAGAAATAGTTATCTTCTTCTCTTGTGAAGAAATGAAGAAAAGCAAACTTAAAGAAACTTCAGAGGGCAAAAACATAAAAATGAGAAGATAAGCAGAGACAAACTAAAGTGGAGCATCTTAGAAAAGAAAGACAAGAGTGATTGCTTATGCAGCAAAAGCTGATACAATTTTAAAGGGAAAAAAAGAGGATGACTAAACTAAAAATACAATCCCACATTTGTAAGAGAAAATGATGAACTAAAAGTAATCACCTGAATCTGAAAGTATCACCATCACCATCAAAACTAATTTGTTATTCATTTTTGTGTGACATTATTTGTCTTTTAAGGTAGATGTGCACAAACTATGGGTTGTAGGTCAAATCCAGTTGGCACCTGTTTTTGAAATTTTTACTAGAATACAGCCCCTTCATTCATTTACAAATTGTCTATGTTCTGTGACTGCTTTTGTGCTACAAAGATAAAGGAGAGTGTATGAGAAAGAGACTGTGTTGCTTGCAAAGCCTGGTCTTTTACAGAAAAAGTATGTTGACCCCCCTTCTAAGCCTTTTCAACATGAGATGATCAATGACATAAAAAAGCCTAAGACAACTGTGGTTGATTACAAAGAGGGTCACAATTCTCTATCCCTTCTGTACCTACAACCCTTGCAATGTGACTTTGCAGCTCCTTCCACCAAGAAGTGGAGTACATATCCCTACTCCTTGAGCCTGGATGGCTTTGTGACTTGCTTTGGACTACAGAATGCAGCAGTAGTTTAGGAATACCAAAAAGAAAATAAACCCAGCTTGCTAGCAGGAAGATGACAGATAAGCTGGGTGGAGATGAGACCATCCTGCGAAGACCATCCTAACTCAGCCTCTGGTCAGCCTAGTAAACACTTGAGTGAGCCCAGCTGAATCCAGCCCAGATTGCTGATCCACATAAATGGTTTCTGTCTTAAACCACTGAAGGTGATTAGATGATGCCACCCAAAATATGCCACTTTGGCATATAATTATTTGAAGCTGATAGCAACTGAAAATCAACAGGTAGAAAAAGAAGTCTTTTCAGAGTTTCCCTTGTGTTAGTAAAGCAGAAACTTCTGAGACATGAGGATGTCCATAAATTTCATTTCTAGGAATTTTACAGCCATGCAGAAGGCTGAAATCAGTTTCAAGATGAGCCTGTTCTACTTAGCACCCTTTGGTGCATGTAACATCTAACACATGTTTCCACTTCTCCAATCAAGACACAGCTAGCTTCCTTTGCATCAAGGGCTGAGGCTCTTCTTTTTCCAGCTCACACTCAGAGGAGCTGATGGTGATGGAAGGGGGGGTCAGTAAACTCTCTGATTTGAAATCAATCTTCTAAGGAGTAAAGGAGCAAATGTCCTCTAGGAATCTATGTAGCAAGAATCCAGGTTATCCTGGACATCTATTAATCTGCCCCTCACTCTGAGTTAAGGCAGATTGAAAGTTGGGAGAAATTAAGCCCTTTACTGGCAGAAACTTTAGGATTATGATTATTAGTACTAACAGTTGACTGATAATAGGTTTTCAACAATGTTTGTTGAGATATTGGCTGAATATTTTCCCGAACAGACATGGTCTCAACTGTGATGAAATATTTGCACTGATGAGGTATCCTGACTGGGAGCCTCATATACTCCTACTGGAAGCCTCAGGCACAGACATATTGTCCCCATTTGAAGTGAGAAGGATACTCTCTCAGACAGGAGAAAGGACCAGCTCAAGGTAATAATTTGTAAATTTCAGGGTCAAGGCTCCTAACAAAGTCTTTTGGTTTCAAATCAACTTACTTTCTGGGACTTTACAAATGATTCAGACCATTCCTCTACTGCCTAATTTTTAGATGACAATGAACTCTAGGCTTTTGGGGTTTGAGAGTATTGATAACTTTGTCAGTACTGTTGTTTAAAGGCTGGCCTGAGTATTTTTTCTACATCCTGTTTGATCCTTGCAACTTTGGATTGTTTCAGTGTTCAGACCAACTGATTAAGTACCCAAGTACCTAGTCACAGCTTTTTATATTGTATAAGGAAGAATCACATGGCTATGATGTTAAGAAAGGTAACCGAAGGCAAATGAATGAGAAATCATATAATCCTTAGGTGAAAAAATACTCTCATACCCACCCACTTTAACATCTGCTCTTTTCTAGCACTGAGATGTTAAGAAAGTTATCTGTGGAGCTAGAGCCAGTAAGAGGAAGGGATATGACTCCAGCTCACCTTCTTTAACTTCCTGGTGTCTCCAACCACACTCTCACATCTTCTACATGCACTTGACCCATTCCCCCAGAAATGGTTCTCCACACAGCTACCAACACAATTGCCTCCAGATGTAAATTAGATCATATCAGTCCTGGTTAGGAAGTTGCTTCCCATAACAATGAGAAAGAAAAATCCAAACTCCTTGTTCTGATTCTATACCACTGATTCTCACACTTGAGTGTGCACAGTTATTTGAAGAGCTTATTCAACATATTGCTGTGACCATCCACAGAGCTTCTGATCCATCTCTGAGAATTTGCATTTCTAATAAAGTTCCAAGTAATACTGGCTTGGGGAGTACACTTTGAGAACTGCTGCTCTATATGATGAAGCATCTGCCTACTCAGACTTCTGTTCCTATCATGCACCCACATACAATGCCCACTTCAATCATGATGCCAACAGTGGCCCTGATTGAAGAGGAGGGCTGGGAAAGGAAGAACATGCATCCATTTGTTCATCCTTTTGGATAATTTAGTATGCTTTTCAATTCAATTTTTGCTCATTTTTAACTAAATATTATGTGATTTCTTTTTGTAAAATACTTTTTTGTTGATTTTTCTTAAAGAAAGAGAGAGATAGAAACATAAATGAGAAACATGAATTGGCTGCCTCCTGCACAATTCCTATTGGGGATCAAGCCCGTAACCTAAGCATGTGCCCTGACCAGGAATCAAACCAGCAACCTCTTGGTGTGTTAGATAATGTTCAACCAAGCCAGCAACAATAGCTGGGCAATCTTTTGTGATTTCTATTACATGCAATTTGTTCAGTACTACAGAAAACATGAAATAAACACCATTCTTTTAGGAAGAGGATGCACTACATAAATGTACTTCTTCTCTGGTGTTCGCTTGTTGGTTTTGTAATTTGTAAGGCAACTTTACTGTCTGAATAATAAACAAAATCCTCTATTTAATGCAACACCAACTATATCAATATTACTTCCCACCAAGAAAAATCAATCCTCTGCTTTTTCCTCCATGTCTCTAATCCCTCATATTGTCCAACATCTGTCTGCACTCTTACTTTAAACAAAATTAATTATTTCTTCATTCTCTTTTGTCAACAATAATTAAATGCTTTGCCAACTTTTAGCTTGATTATAAAAGTTGAAAGACAAACATTGTTATCATGATTATTACCATTATGTTGACTATGTCAGTATACTTCTCTGTAAATACAAGTAATGTGCTATAACTCCACTTTCTATTCTTTGAGCCCAATATCCTGACTCTGTCAATATAATTCAGTTTAAGTTATCCAAAACTTGGGGACAAGATAGGAAGCTGGCTATATTCTTTCAATGTTATATAAGAGCACTATCTAGAGACCGACCCAAGAATGACTTTTTTTCTATGAGAATACACCTGTTTGGCTTACTATTTACCATTGTTTGGCCCAGCCTCTTTGAAGTTAAGTAGATAAGCTGCAGCATTTTTTTGTTCTATAGAGATGCCCAGGATTTATATCTGGTAGAAAAGATAACCCCAGAGGTTACCACTTTTTGGCCCCATAGACCAGTTTAGAATCTAGTTGATAATACTTGTTTGCTCTCCTTTCCTGACTATATTCAAACTCTCTTCCTCCAACATTCTTAGAACTAACTTGATCATCATGCTGCTGTCCTTACTTCAGAGTTAAATACATCTTTAAGTTAAAATACTTTCTCTGAGGGTTGTGTTTTTAATCTTTTGCAGATTATATTTGAGAATTCCTCGCTTCACTGATGAGCAGCCTGGGTGTGTAGGCTGCTTGGGCCTTTTGAAGCTTTACCATGTGGAGCAAAATTGCTCTAAAATTTCAAAACCACCTTGGGAATTCAGCCTGCCCACTGGCCTGGCTTTAGGTGTGTATTGATCCTGCACTTTGATCTTGGCTTTGACAAGTGCCATAACTGTTCCTTCTTTCCTGGTGGCAGTTGTATGCACCAACTGGCCCATTTATGTGCATGTTGGAGAGGGGGTGGTGGGTGGGAAGAGCTAAAAGTCAAGTATCTACCAGAAAAAGGTACTCCATCTGGGCAGCTTGCTTGGATGCATTTAAGTCCCATGGGTGAGAAAAAGGGTTGGCCCAAGCTGGGATCTGTGACATGGAGATGATGGGGCTAGTGATGGCTCAGGTAAATCATCTATAAAACATTTAAATATCTGGTCCAGCTGCAACTAAGAAATGACTGATAAAATTCTAGTTGAAATTTCAGTTCAACTAAGTTAACTGAAAACTGTTTCTTTCTTTTTTAGGGGGGGGTTGGGGAGGGGAGGAATATGGTATTTACAAATCTGGTTGTACGGTAGTTTGAGCTTATTGTCTAGAACTGTGATGTCCAATTAGATAGCCACCAGCCACAGGTAACTTTGTGTCAATTAAAATTAAACAAAATTAAGAACTCAATGCCTCAGTCCCACTAGCCACATTTCAAGTACTGAACAGCCATACTGGTAATGGGCAGCACAGATACAGACCACATCCATTACTAAGTTCTTACAGTGATCACTGTTCTTTAGGATAGCAACATTCTTAAAAATACAGTTCTTTTAAATTTTGCTCTTCAAAGTTATGCAAAAGAGAAGGAGATCTCAGGAATCTAGATGGGAGAATTTGAGATGAAAATGGAGGCAAGCTGCTCAGGATGACAAGGGACTAGAATTTTCCATGTTTCCCTTTTGGCTTAAAAGGAAGAAGATTTTGTTTTGTTTTGTTTGTTTGTTTTTTTTTATTTGAGAAGAAGCATATGGGAAAGAGGAAAATGGTAAATTGGAAAATGACTCTGAGGGAGAGATTATAAAAGAAAAGAAACAGGAACATACCTCTTGGTGGGAGAGTGGGGCAAAAGATGACAGATATTAAGACACACTTTGGCAGGGCTGACTAATGAAATTTCAGCATGATCTCAGACATTTCATTTGAATGTATCCTGGTGTGTGCTGCTATCACCTAAGGTCCTTGTTCCTGGGACATGATGATATAATGGGTTTAGGAAGAGAAACAAACCAGAACTTGAACAGAAAGGTAAGAGGGCACTGAGGATATGACTACTCCTCAAGACTGTAAGCACCCAGGAATTCCGGGAAGAACTGGGAAGGCCCTGAGTAGCCAGGAGCAGGGGTCTTCAGCCCTTTACTGTGGGTATAAAAGGAAAGTCAGGAGACCAGCTGAGTTAGAGATATTTGGGTTGCATGTGCTTTAAAGAGTATAGCTGTTTCTGTTCTCTGAAATAGAAAAACCTCTATTTAAAAGATTTTATAACAAGCACCACTTAGAAACAAGATGTATTTGCATCTAAATAACTTCTAAGTCAAGCAATGTGAGATTAAAAAAAATTATAAGTGGCATGGAAATACAATTAGAGGCTACAATGCAGGCTATATTCTGCAGTTTCAGAAATTTTGGGCTACTTCAAAAAAAAATACCCCAGTAATGCAGAAATAATAAAATAATGCTTAAATACAGTTGCACTGATCACATTCATTCATTTATTGACTAGATAATATGTAATTTAAAAACCATGGCTATTATTATTATTTTTTCTGGTCTAGTGAGGCTCACCCATCTCTCTGCCTTCTTTAAACTAATCAGTGGAACATCATTTAATATTTATCTGATCCTTCAGGACATCCTGAGAGTTGTCATATGATGCTGAAGCCACTTATGATCCTTTACATGTGGTCCTTTTGCTATGACACCTTGGGAAACTGAGATTGTGGTTTCTCTAATTCTTGTTCTTCCCATGTGCTGTCAGCTGTCATTTCTCACTGTTGTTCGTGTAAAACTTGTAAAAACTTCTCTGCTTATATTTGGTTGCCTTGAATATTTTAATGGCCATGGCTCTAAAAAACTGAATTTTATAAAACTTAGAAATAAAAAAAATAAATATCTGTAGTCCACTTGAAATACTATTTGGTTTTCTGATTTCACATCCTATATAATAAAAGGCAAATATGCAAATAAACTGAACAGCAGAATGACCGTTTGCTATGATGCACACTGATCACCAGGGGGCATACACAAAATGTAGGAGCTGCCACCTAGTGGTCAATAGCCTCCTATGAAGGAGTGCGGTTCAGCCAGAAGCCCTGAGCCAGGCTCATGGCTGGCAAGTGCAGCAGCAGTGGCAGGAACCTCTCCCACCTGTGTGGGATGTCTGACTGCCAGCTTAAGCCATCAGTTTGACATCCCCAGAGGGCTCCTGAACTGTGAAAGGTGGAAGCCAGGCTGAGAGAGCCTCCCTTCCCCCCACCCCCGCCCACACACACACACACATCCCAATGCATGAATTTCATGTGCAGGACCTCTAGTGTTGTTATAAAGAGACATATTTACTTTACGAAGTTTAAATTTTTGCTAAAAATCCTAGTAAAATAGCACTTAAGAAAGTTGAAAGCTTAGATAGATGTATTTATATTTATTTAAGAATTTTTTGCTCCTAGCTTTACCTCATTTTCAAAGGAACCTGGAAAAAAATAGCAAATGCCTTTAGAAGAGCAAATGATCAATATTTTCCAAATGTGAGCAAGTTGTGAAGGATTAATAATCAAAGAAAATCATCACAAGAAATAAAAAAAAATGATTCCACGATGAAAAACTTCCAGTTTATCAAATCATATTTTGCTTTATCAAAAGAGCACATTTTCCTCTAATATGTTTCTGCTTATCTGATAGCAGTAGAGATGCTCAAGCAGTGATTGTATTTCATCTCTTCAAAATGACCTGCACTGAGTAACTGGAAATCATTTAGTATTTTTTAGTTATCCTATAGTTTTCCAGAGCCTAAGAAACTGCCTAAGTAACCACAAATCTTTGGAGACATCCTAGCAGATTCAGGGAGAGATGTCTCTCACCAGCTCATAATGAAGGGCAATGTACATCATCTTGGTGACACTGGTCACCAATGCATACCTGGCTTACCTAGGAGAAAGATTTGCAAATACATCTAAGCTAGTCCTTGGCCCTCTTTGCCAAGTTGTATAAAGTGGGTTAACTGCAATAAGCTTACTTTATATTAGATTTGAACAATATCAGATTGTTGATACTAATAATTTTTTATTTCAAAGATAAAAGTGTCAGATGGTTTAAATATGTTGAGGTACAGATCCCCACCTGGTCTCAAGGATTACCAAGTCCTCTCACCATTTCAATTATCAAGAAAAATAAACCAGACTGAGTTGGAATCAATTGCATCTAAAATCCCTTTGAATAGTAGACATCTACAGTGAATTTAGCAGTTGTAGGCATTCTGCTAGTCCATGGAGAGAGATAAGTAAAACATGGACCTTGACCTTAAGAAAATCAGAATATAGTAGGAGAGACAAAAACATTAAATAAACATGAATGCAGTATAATATGTGCAAGGAGAGGTTAGTAGTAGCACAAAGGAGTTATCCATTCTTGTTGAATGTGTCAAGGAAGATATTAAAGAGATAGAGAATTCTCATCTGGGTTCTGAAGGAAGTAGGAGTTCATTAGTAAAACTAAAAGGAACAAGTTTATTTCATAAAGAGAGAGCAGCAAATACAAAACATGTAAGACAATAGTTTATTGGGAGAATTGTAAGTGTGTTTTTATCACTAAAACAGAGAGTGTGTGTAGGAAATTGGTAGGAAATAAAGTTGTAGAAACAGGCCAGAGCCAAATTATGGAAACCCATATATTTAATTCTGAGCAGTTTCCTTTATTCTACAATAGGGAGTCATGACAGATATTTTCAAAAGGTTATTCTATGATTACAACTATGAAAAAGGAAGAAAGAAAAAAAGGGAAAAGAGTAAAGGAAAACTGCCAAAGAGTTAACAATGGCTGTATCCACGTGGTGGAATACTATTTTCTGTTTCTTCCTATACTAGAAGAATATCATTAGCTGTCTTTTTTGAGAAGCAGTAAAGTTTCAGTTATACAAAGAACTGTCACTCAACATTTTATTCAATATAAGGAATAGCCGATCCTTTGCCTTTCTCAATTTTGTTTACTTACAAAGCCACTGTGGTATAAATTTAGAGCGTATTATGAAACACATTTTGGAAAAATCAAGTCAATAAGTACTGAGTCACATCAGCCCACAGACTTTAAGCAAAGACCTGACAATCTGAACCTCTAGGAGGGCTACAACCTAACTTTCAATTGATTTAGAAAGGAACAAACTCTGACTATAAATAAAGTCTTTCATTTTCCATTTCACTTGACCTTACCACTTGACAGTTTCGCCACACGCCCTTCTCCAATTCACCTCAGATTCAAGTACAATTTAAGAAAAACAAGGCATTTATAAGGCCAATGAGGCTTCAACTACCTTCTCAACCTTCTGAACATATGGGTGGTCCCAAGATCCTGCTCTATAAAAAGCCTGCAGCCACTCGCCACCTTGCAGGGACAGTAAGTGGCAGAAGCAGAGGCATGCAAAGCTTAGATCCAACTGTTCGAGGCAAATGAAACCAGCAGAACAAATGACTAGCACAAAGTCAAATCACTATTACATTTATAACAAATAGAACATTTTATGTGGAAAGCCTGCCAAAAGCACTTCATTACGCAAAGACTGTTACTACATGAAATCCATCTGTAAATCGAAGATAATAATAGCAACAACTTTATAAGATTGTTGTGAGGAATTAAACAATATACATAAAATGTTTTAGAAGGTTGTCTGGCATACAGTGAGCTCTCAATAATTTATAGCATCATTATCATCACATCTGGCACATGGCAAGTGCTCAATAAATACAGTATCATTATCATTATATCTCATAATTTGCCTCTTTCCAACTATTCCAACTTATAAATCTCAAAGATACTCTTATTGTGTCAGAGACTATTTACTCAATACTGTAATTAAAATGAAATAATTATAAGAATGTTTTGAGAGGAAAGATTAATAACCCCTCTTTACCTCTTCATATCTGTCAAAAATTGCTCCTTCTTGCATAAAGGAAGGAACTTCCTTCTGCCAGTTAAATTCATAAGGTTTGGCCATGATTATATTCAAGACCTAAAAATAAAAAAATAAAAATATCTCATTAGTATACAACTTTAAAAACAAGTGAGGATCAAAAGTTAGTCACTTTATATTTATGTGTTTGCAAAGCTTTCCTTCATACACGTGGAATAAGTCCATATAGTGTCTTTTTTTCTTTCTTCTTCCCTACATCTGACCCCAATTTCCCTTCTCTTTGTCTCTATACCTCGATAAATAATATCATTAAGAAATACCAAAAGTGCCTGGCCAGTGTGGCTCAATGGTTGAGCATCCACCTATGAACCAGGAGGTTACAGTTCAATTCCCAGTCAGAGCACATGTCCTGGATTTGGGTTCCATCCCCAGTGGGAAGTATGTAGGAGGTAGCATGATCAATGATTTGCTCTCATCATTGAGCGCTCTCTCTCTCTCTCTCTCTCTCTCTCTCTCTCTCTCTCTCTCTCTGTCTCTGTCTCTCCCTCTTTGAAATCAATAAAAATACATTTTAGAAAAATAAAAATACCAGAAGTGATCATTTGGGAAGCGTCCCCTCTTTCTTCAGATCATATAAAATAATAAGCTCACCATATTAGATGGCACCAGATAAGAGAAAGGAACCACACATCTGAACCTATATGTAGGAGAGGGCTGCTGCAAAGCCTACACGAGAACCTGAAGGTGCCTGCTTAGGCAGGAGGAGTCCACAGGATGATGGAGTATAGAATCAGGTGGGAGTGGCTGGAATTTGTTATTGTCCTTGGTAAAGCCTCTCTCACTTCTTCCTCACTTGGGCCACTCAGGAACCAACAGAATGTCTGCTGTCTAGAAAAGATTGAGATGACTTTAAAAGAGAACCCAGGCATGGTTCAGGATAGCTGCCTGCACCTAGAAAAGCTGGGTGTTCCTATTATCTACCTTTCTTAGCACCATGCACTGTGGTATACATTTAATAGATGCAAGTAGAACATTTTAAATGTAAAGGTGAGCACCCACCCAGAAGTGTCAAACACTTAAGCAATGCCTAAAACAGGACATACAAGCCAAACACAGTTAGTAGGAGAACTTACCCAAGGAAACAGAGTTAACAGGACAAATAGCTTTGGCTTAAGTATGGTTGATATCCTCCAAGGGAGGAGAGAGTACATTCTGTTCCCAAAACATAATTAACTACAACTTTTAGAAATTAAAAAAAAAAAGATGGTTGAGTTTAAACTTTTAGTAGAGTTTTAAAGAATTTTTAAATTTAAAGAATTGTTTATTGTAAAATTTTTAAAAGAATTATAAAGAATATTAAAAAATATGAATTATAAAGAGAATTCAGATGAAGTTGAGTCAAGGAATTCTCAAGAAATGCAACACAAAAAGAAACAGGAAACATGGCTGGAAAATATAGAGAAATGGAAACATAAAGTTTAACAATCATATATTTTTAAATCTCTATTTCTATCTCTATATATTCTTTCCTTTTTGTACCCCATCTACCCCATTCACATATAACAATCTCAAAATCCAATCATAACTAAGTCATAAGGAAAATGTTAGTATTTTTCAAAAAGCAGACATCACAATCACCATACTTATTGACCCAAACAAGGCAAACTTATAAATTAATGACAGTAAGTGCATAAAATCTGTACATATAGGAAAAAACATAAACTTATACACATACTTCTAAATAATTTTTAAATTCACCAGACTAGTCAAAACAATAATTATAAGCTTCCTAGAAACAAATAATGGGAACATTGTACATCAAAACCTAGATATGTAGCATGAAACCAAAAAATAGTAAAAGAATGATCAGTACAAATAAATTGTTTTTTGAATTATTTTTATATTTAAAAAATTGGTGAGTATTGGGAGAAAGTGAGATAGAGATGGGGCAGAAGGATAATAATGAGGAAGCATACTTACAGCATTCACAGTGAAATATGGGATTTAGTTATAAAGAGGAAAAGGTGAAAACAGTAAGAGAATACAATGCATAACTTTAATCAAAATATTTGAAAACCTAAATAATGAAAGGTTTACAAAATTGGGGAAAAAAAGGCTCAAAAAATGAGCAGAATACTTAAATAGACCACAGACCTAGGAATCAATTGAAAAAATAATAAAATATTAGGCCCATATATTTTACAGGCAAGTTTTACCAAAACTTTAAGGAAAAGGTAAATCCTATGTACCTACACATTTCCATGACATAAAAACAAGTAAAGCTAGTATCCCCCCTCATTCCACAAGCCCCATTATCAGGTCCCAATAATGACATCCCAAGGGGGTTAATAAGAAACACACAAACCCTAAAGTTCATTATCATTTACAGAGAAAAAAATTCTAGTGAAAACATGAACAAATCTATTCCAAAGAGTTGTCAAAAGAATAATGTGAAATGCTTCAACACTGAAAAGAAATCAGTGTGATTCACTACCTAAAGAGCTTAAGGAGAAAAATCTAGTGTATACATATGCTATCACACAATACAAGGTAAGGTACACCTGAATGTGAAAGGTCTCTAACATATACCATTAAGTGAAAACAGGAAGCTACAGGATGAAATAAAATATGAATAGTGTAATACCATTTATTTAAAAACACAGCTATAGAATGCTATGAAGAGTTTAATACCATTTATGTAAACACAAACAAACAAGACAAAACATGGACCTTACATATATTTGTCTAGGCATATACATTACATATAAATAAATTATTTAAAAATTTGAAAAGAACTTTCTCAATTTATGACCTGCTTACTTTGGGGGAGGAAATAAGGATTGGGGCTGAAAATCAAGGTATATTTACTGTTATCTTCTGTGCTGAACATTTTTATTATGGGACTGTATTCTTGCATTACATGCACTTGTGTATATAAAAAATGCAAATTTCAAAAAAGAAAAAAAGCTGAAGTCATACAGATAGGTTGATGAAAACAATTTAAAGCAGGTGAAGACTATATTAGGTCATGTTTCATAGTAGCTTTATCACAATAGCCACCATTGCTGTTTGAGAATGAATTTCTCCATTACTTATTACTAACCAGGCTAAAAACTGGTGAAAGCATAAAAGACATTCTAACCAGGACAGCTAAGATGGTAAGCAGCCCTCCATTAATCAGCACCTAAAACCTTCCAGGTACAGCTAAGAAGATGGGGCAAAATGCAGAGAGTGGGAGAAGGGGTAGGTACTTTTCTCCAGTCCATCATGTGAATTTGATCTATGTCTCTCTCTCTCTCCCATAACTGGGTCTTTCTTCTTATCTTTCTGTCACTCTGTTTCTCTCCGTTTTTATTTGTTTCCTTCCATTTCATTTCACGGTGTCTAAGAATCTCCCTTCCTCCCTCCCTACTTCCCTCCTCTTCCTCTCTCTCTCTCTCTCTCTCTCTCTCTCTCTCTCTCTCTCTCTCTCTCTCTCTCTCTCTCTCTCTTTCTCTGCCTCTCTCTCCTCAAGGCAACTTAGAAGCAAGCTTTTAGTACAATGATGTGCATGCATGGCTTCTATGCCATAAATCAGACCTACAGATAAAAACAGAACTGCAAGACTCTCTCTGGCTGTCATGGGTGTGTTGTTCAAAATTAAACAACTATAGGGATACAAGTGTGAACAGATGAAAAAAGACAGATGATAGAAACAATGTGGTGGCCTCCCTGGTTGACCAGACTGTGGAGAGGAATGGTCTTCTGAAGACCTTTGTATGTTCTCACTCCTGCTAACTGTGCCTTTCAATATTTCCATTTGGTTTATGTTAAGGAGAATAGCAAGCAATAAGAGACTTCTGATATTTAAAAAAAGGTCAAATGAAAAACAAAAATGAAAAGAAAGGTTATATCAACTTGCATCATCTTTCACTGGTTTAACTCTGGGTTCCCCAGGATCCTTTCAGCAAAAGAACACATCAATTCTCATTGTGTGATGTTTCTCAGATTTCACTACTATCCTTACCACTAATATAATCATCTCTACCTTGAGTACCAATTTCATTATAATGGCCTCATTATGTGAAGGACTTGGTGGGGACTAATGGGAAAAGGAGATACTTTTGACCTTAATCTCTAAAGACACCTCACTGGGGGCAGGTGCTTTTTTTATAGCTTAGCTTCTCAGAGCTTTTGGGGCTCTGAACAAGGTGTGAGGCATTTTTGCAAAATGAAATTGGAGTATCCTGCATTTTTCCAGCCATAAAATGGGAGCTGTTCCTTGAAATGTCTCTGAAATACTTCTTAGGACCTGTCTTAGGGGCAGCAGTTGGGTTATTTGATATAGATGGTACAAATATGACTTAACAGACTAGAAAAGGCTGAGCCAGCCAATTGTGTTTAACAGCAATTTGATCCAGGTAATTGATTTTTAAATGGGAACAAATGAAGGTACATGTTGTAGTCCAAAGGATCTCAGAGAAAGTTAAAGGGACAGTTATTTCTTTTAAAAAGCATAGAGGGGAGAACTGGTCCCTCTACAAATACATCATTTTGCAATTATATCAAAGCCCCACCCACAGCTAAATAATGCAAAAATGCTATTTCTGGGCCATGCCAATGGTTCCTCTTCTCAAATTCTCTAGCTTACCTTCTAAGGCCTCACTTACAAGATACTTTAAGGTTCAATTGCCTCCTCTACCTCCTAGAAGAACACCACTTCCCCACATAGAGACCACAAGAAAGGGCTCTCCTTCTTCAGGAACACAGGAAGTAAAGGAGGATTTACAAAAAGAAGGAACATGTAACTAGGCACCCTGTACAGAGCATACACCTTGAGCAGCTACTGGAAGGAGGCCAGTGGACTTTTCAATAGTCTTATTGTTTTTAAATTCTTATGCAACTGGAACGGATTAGCTATGGCACTGGCTGCAGAGGAAAGTCCCTGGACTATGGAAGCTTGGCAAGAAGGGGACCATAGAGGAGGGGGTGGAGTGTCCTAGGAGGTCACATTTTACAGCTTTGGCAAAACCCTCCTTCTAAAGAAGATGACAAGAAACTGAAGGAGTTGGTAGGAAGACAACAAGGGAGCTCAGGTAGGCTGTTGGGAACCAAATATTCATATCATCCCCAAAGAAGGCCTTTCTTCTATTCATCCATGCATCCATTCATTTAGCATGAACCAAGGAAGAACAGCTCTTTGTTGACCTACTGTGTCACGCACCTTTAAATTTTTTGAGTAGTCTCTAAGATTTACCACACTACCTTTCCCAGATATGATGGTTCAATTTTGAAGTCAACTTTGCCTTTCTAGGCCAGCTGGATCAATCTTTGGCAAAGAATGTTGTGTTTCTGGACATACGCCTCATGTTTTGGTAGAGAACTGACAGAGGGAAGTCCATGAAGTCAGGTGTATTTAAGATCTTGAGTAAGATAGATTGAATGATGGCCCCCAAAAGATATCTATATCCGGATCTCTGAGTATTACCTAATATGGCAAAAAATAAATTTGGAGATGTGATTAATGGCTATTATCAAAAAATAAACTAATGACAAGTGCTGGTGAAGATGTGGAGAAAAAGGAACCCTCGTGCACTGCTGGTGGGAATGCAGACTGGTGCAGCCACTGTGGAGAACAATATGGAGTTTCCTCAAAAAAATGGAACTCCCATTTGATCCAGTGATCCCACTTCTAGGAATATATCCCAAGAAACTAGAAACACAAATCAGAAAGGATGTATGCACCCTTATGTTTATAGCAGCACAATTTATAATAGCTAAAATTTGGATACAGCCTAAGTGCCTATCAGCAGATGAGTGGATTAAAAAACTGTGGTACATCTACACAATGGAATACTATGCTGCTGTAAAAAGGAAGGAACTCCTACCATTTGCAACAGCATGGATGGACCTGGAGAGCATTATTGCCAAGTGAAATAAGTCAGTTGGAGAAAGATAAATATCACATAATCTCACTAATTTGTGGAATATAATGAACAACATAAACCGGTGAACAAAAACAGATCCAGAGACAAAGAAGTATTGATCAGATGGTCAAACCTCAGAGGGAAGGCAGGGAAGTGTGGGGGTAAAGGGAAGAGATCAACCAAAAAACTTGTATGCATACATATAAGCATAACCAATGGATACAAACACCAGAGGGGTGAGGGCATAAGCAGGATTAGGGTGTTGGGAGGACAATAGGAGGACACATGTGTAATATCTTAATTAATAAAGAAATTTTTTTTTTTAAAAAGGGCTGAGACCGGTTTGGCTCAGTGGATAGAGCGTTGGCTTGCGGACTGAAAGGTCCCAGGTTCGATTCTGGTAAAAGGCATGTACCTTGCTTGCGGGCACATCTCCACTGTGGGGCATGCAGGAGGCGGCTGATCGGTGTCTCTCTCTCTCATCGATGTTTCTGACTTTCTATCTCTCTCCCTTCCTCTCTGTAAAAAATCAATAAAATATATTTTTTTAAAAAGGGTTTTGAGATGTGGAGGTTATCTTGGATCATCTTCATGGGCCCTAAATGCAATCACATGTGTCCTTTAAAAAGGGAGACAGAGGGTGATTTGACACAGACAGAAGTGGAATGAATAGGCAATGTGACCACTAAGGAAAAATTTGAGCGATATGGCCTCCAGAAGTTGGACGAGGCAAAGACTGGATTCTTCATCCAGCTTGGAGAGAGCATGGCCCAGCAGACACCTTGATTTCAGAGGTTTGGTCTCTAGAACTGGGAGCAAATACGGTTCTGTTGTTTTCAGCTACTTTTTTGTGGCATTTTTTTTTTTTATAGCTGCCCAAAGAAATGAAGACATTGGGCCTATTGAAGCTGGACATCTTCCTAAAAGGCCCAGCAAATTACCGTATTAATCTGAAAAGGTGCAGGCACAGCATTGAAAGGATGGGCATCCATACATTTTTTTTCAATTGAATCAAATAAACACAGAAAGAAAGGTACAGAATAAAATGCCATCTAGAAATGGATTATGATAACTCCTGTCCTTCTATTCCAAGCCCCTCTCAAGAGTAAAGATATTTCTACAGTACATCATTCCCCAGGATCCAGTTGTCTTTTAACAGTTTTGTCCCCCAGCAATGAATACAAACTTTAAATAAACGTTGTAGCTTCCTCAAACCAACAAAAGCATTCTCCACTTTCTCTTTCTATTTGTGAAAAAATGAGTTTGTTTACAAAAGCATTTGCTTCCACTTGATAACATATAATACTTAAATACTAGGTTTATAAATTTTCTTAAGAGTATCTTTTATCTTTTACTTTTAACCTCATGACATAAGGAATGAGTCCCTTCCCTATCCAACCATACAAATCCCGTTAAACCAAATAACTCAGAACCTCATATGACCCTACGATGAGAACAACCAAGGCTGTTTTTCAAAACAGTGTTGAGATAAAAATTTCCACTGATGAGAAGTCAATTAGTTGACTCTGTCAAGCAGATTTCAATGTCTTGCTCTTCAATCTTTAAATAAGATATCTATATTTCTAAAAACAGATGAACAGCTAGAGCAGATCATCCAGAGCTTTTACATAAATGGCTTTCTCTAAAAAAAAAATCTAATTTGACACTGATCTATTGCACCATTAATGACAGTTTTTCCCATTTGCTAAAAATACCTGCATTTTCATCAAACTATTAAGTAACCTTTTCAAAAAATATATAAAAGTTTCAAGATGAAAATGATAATAGGTAATGCTACTGAGGGTGGGGCAAGGGCATTTTGGTAGAAAATAATTTTGCAATACATTCCCATAGCCTTGAAATGTTCACACTTTTTAATCTAGTTATTTCTACTGGTAGCAGTGGTTCTCAACCTGTGGGTCGAGACCCCTTTGGGGGTCGAACTACCCTTTTACAGGGGTCGCCTAAGACCATCAGAAAACACATATTTCCCCTGGTCTTAGGAACCAATAGACCGCTCCTATAGGCACCAGCAGACGGCTCTTCCGTGTGGCAAAGTGTAGCAATGTACTTCACTGTTGTCATATGAAGACTGTTACCCATGCTACACCACGATTCAAGACAAAATTTCATTTATTTGCAATTAGAAATAAATATTTCACAATATATAATTACATATTGTTTTTGTGATTAATCACTATGCTTTAATTATGTTCAATTTTATAACAATGAAAATACATCCTGCATATCAGACATTTACATTACAGTTCATAACAGTAGCAAAATTACAGTTACGAAGTAGCAACGGAAATCATTTTATGGTTGGGGTCACCACCACATGAGGAGCTGTATTAAAGGGTCGCAGCATTAGGAAGGTTGAGAACCACTGACTGGTAGGATTTATCCTGAATAAATGCATAGAAAATCTATGTACTAAGATACTCACTGTTCTGCTGTTTATAGTAGAAAAAAAATTGTCCTAATATGAGCATCATTAAGCAATTGATTAAATATGCTATAGTATTTAAATATTCTGTGCCCATTAAATATGATGCTTTCAATGAATAGTTATTTGCTGAACAACAAATTTAGAAGCGTTTTTAAAATATTCACAACTCTTGTGAAGCAAATGCTCTGAAGATATTATTAAGCAAGTAAAAATTATATGCAATAATGATCTAATTTTTTCTGTTATATACACATTTCTTAAACACACATGCATGCACACATACAAACATTTTTTAACAGGGGGAAAAGACTAGCAAAACACATACCAAAATATAATAACTATATACCAAGATATAGTTAGTTACATCTCACTAACAGAATTTTAGGTGATTTTTATTTTCTTTAATACTTCCTGTATTTTAAAAGATTCATAGTGATTTTAATTTTTATGTTCAACATTTAGAATATGAAAATATATAGTGGGTATGTTGTAGAAACCTGGAAAATATATAATTTAACTGGGCTTTTCTCTGGCTTCATGTAATAACAAAACTTTTTTTAGTAAGCTTTTTTTTTTTTTTACTTACTATAAAATACTGCAAAGTAATGACATCTTGTTTCTTTTATGTCTCTGAATGAAAGTGCTTGTTTTCACTGACAAAGGGGGCACACCAAAAAGCAGTAATTTTATTACTACTGAGTATCTTACCTAATAATAGACAAATATGTAAATTGATTGTACCTCTGCTATACCACCAGCCAATCAGGAGTTATATGCAAATTAACCCAACAAAGATGTCGGTTAATTTGCATACAGAGGCAGAGAGGGAAGGCAAGGGCAGAGCAGAAAGGTGGTGCCAGCAGGAAGGGAAAGGAAAGCCCATTGTAGCATGAATCTTCATGCATTGGGCTTCTAGTGTAAGATAAACAATTAACTTCAACAGCCCTGAGAAATACAACAATCCTGGAAAATAAGACAATTAGGCAAACCTGGAATATTTATCTACAAAGGAGTGAATTTTTTTACTTTTTAGCAAAAGTAGAAGAATTTGCCACTATTTTCAAGAGCAGAACTAACAGGATATATGGGGAATGTGTACAGTTTACCATAAACAGAAACAATTCTCCTGAGTAGTAGGCATTAGTCCTACACAATAAGGTTTGGAAGAGTTCAATCCTTCTCACTTCCACATTAGGGTTCTGATAAAGTCTGGGGAAATATAAAACAAAATGGTAATGAGACATATTAAGTTCATACTCTTTTCAGTGGAGCTAATAAATAGATTATACAGATAACTGTCTCTCTTAGACATTGTTTCACAGTGTTCTTAATTGTGTAGCTAATATAGAAATCTGTGGCTTTGTTGCTGGAGACCCCATACGTTCCAGAGTAGGGACTATTAGAATGCTGTTTGCTTCTTTACTAGCATACCCTTTAAACTATTGAGGGTAAAATCTGGATGGCCAATGTGGGGACACAAGCCAGGAACACAGGAAAGACCAGAAAGAATTTAGGCCCCAGGGACATGATCAACAGTTCTCCAAGTGTAGTTCCCAGACAGCAAACATCATCTGGAAAATTATTAAAAATGCAAAAAAAAATCTGAGGCCCTACCTAGATCTTTGAATCAGAAAATCTGGGATGGGGCCCAGAGACCTATGGTCTATCTAGCTGGCCAGGTGATTCTGAAGTCAGATAAAGTTTTTTGGGGAAAAAAAAATCCTTAGATCAAGTCTTCATTAAAAGGAAAAAGGCAAAATAACACAAAACAAAAAGAAGAAAGAAAAAAGGTCTTTTGATCTTCAACTATATGCCAGGCCAGTTCACCAGGGAAAGGAATTGCTAGTTATTTGGGACTAAACCTCAGGTATGTAATAAAGACAGTCCATTTGTCTAGAATTAGCAATTCTCTCAGGAAGGCCTTGGAAAATCAAGGATATGGAGATTCTAGTTCCTAGAACTTGCTTTCCAACCAAGACTAAGAGTAGATAGACATTGAGGATGTAAAGCAAATAGGTAATTTCCTTAACCATTACTTTCAAGCCCTATCCGTAAGGGTTAAGTCTAAAGAAATTAGGTAAAGGTGACAGGCAACTTGAAGAAAGTAAACAAAGGGTGACATAACCAAACACTCAGTCAACACAACATCTATTTAATTTATAATGTGGACATTGCAGTCACCTAGCAAGAAACTTCAAGCACTTCCTTCTTTTGAACCAAACTTTTATGGTCCCTCATAACTAACTATAAGCCATGGGCACTAATATTTCTCCTAAGAACTCAGAAGATATTGGGTAAATAAAGATCAACAAACTTAGTCTTTAAGCAGCTGCCATTTACAAAAGGGCCACAGAAAAAGATCATGTTAAAAAATGAAGGTTCTTAAAGAAACATGCCCTTGGCTACACTGAAAAGCAGCAACAGCTCAAAAGACACTCAAAAAATATGACTTCCATTTACAATTTACTGTCTGGATTTGTCATGAGACTTGACTCATTGCTCCAAATAACACTGAGCATTTTGCATATTTCTCTTTCCTTCTTATTCCTGAACCTCTCTTTTAAATGTAGTTAGTTCTGGTTATCCTGTGGTTATAAGCAAGAGAAATCGGGTAGATACCAGTCCTGTGTTTTCACTGGAGCATCCTGTACTTCCTCATTGTAGAACACACCATTCTACATTGTAAACAGTTGCTTATCTGTACCTTTACTACAGGAGGAACTCTGATAAGGCCAGCCTCCTTGGTTATCATAGGGTCTATGATACAGTGGGCACTCAGTAAACAATGAATGAATGATAGCCTGAATGAATGTATGAGTGGATGAAAAATGAATTAATGTTTTATTGTATGGAGGAGCTCTCAACCAAGCCTAAAACAATGAAAGCAGAAACAATGAAAACAATAAACTCTTCAAGAGTTACCCAAATGCACATGTGAGTAGCAATTTTTGTGTGTACCGCTCTCCCTTCCAGGATGTTGAAAGCTGTCCCCAGCTCAGACCCTGCTGCCTGCCTCCTGGTGCCTGGCTGGAACCCAGTCTATAAAACAAGTTTCCACTCTTCACTGGGTTCTGCAGCCCAGTGGGGCCTATGAGTAACTTCTTATCTGTACATTGAACTCTGCTCTGGTATGCTCAGCCTTTAGCTCAGACCTCAGAACTGCAAAGCTTAATACTTGGGTCCTGAGTTGGGGCCATACTCTAGACATGGGGTGTGTAGTTTTCATATCCAAAAAGATGGCCTATTTTTTAAATACATTTTTATTGATTTTTGAGAGAAGAGAGAAGGGGAGAGAGACTCAAACAACAATGATGAGAGAGAATCATTAGTCAGCTGCTTCCTGTATGCCCCACACTGGGGACTAGCCCGAAACCCTCGCATGTGCCCTGACCTGGAATTGAACCATGACTTCTTGGTTCATGGGTCAGTGCTCAACCACTGAGTCACACTAGCGGGGTGAGATGGTCTCTTTAAAGAAGACTCCATGGGCTATTCATAAAGTCATCCTCTTTTATATGCCCAGTCTCCTATACTTTGCCCTTCCTTTGCCCTTGGATTGGCTCTCCCACAATTATCAGGCAAAATATCATCAACACGAATCATAAATGTCAAGGGAGAATGCTCTCTTCAGAGGCCTTATTTTGCCTTAATTATATTAATATTTCAAAGAGAAGATTTTTATTTTATCTTTGCTTGAATAATCTATCTGATGTTGCCTCAGGCATGTGTATGGAATAAGTCTGAGGAATGCAAGATGTGACTTTAGAAAACAGGGAAACTACTTTGGACTAGGAGTAGGCACAAATTCAAGGGCTTGAAGAATTCTCTATCTTAAAAACTACTTTCTTATTAAAATAAACATACATAGACAACGGGCTCTTAAATTTAATCAAGATTCCTGATATTTAAACATTCTCCAAGCAATTTTATAAACAGGTCTCTGCTATTATTATACAGGAGTCACAAGATGAGGATAAAGTGTAAGACCATGCATGGATACTGGAACTGAGTCCAAACCATAAAAGGAGAAAATATTTTTTTTTTTTTAGAATTTGAGCTAAGAGGTATCCAAAGTTAACAGCTTTTATATGTTCACACACACAAGAGTACCATATGACCGATAATAACCTGTGGTCAAAGAGATGTAATTTAACTAAGCCTCAAATCTCACACACATTCAATTACCTCTTCACGTATATATTCAAAAATGTTTCACTTCTATTCTTCAAAAGCTTAAAGGAAGGAAAGAAATGGAACTAATAAAATAGAGATAGTGAGAAAAAAATTACATGAAATTTAAGGTTTTAGGAGGTTGATTTCATTTTTTACTAGAGGCCCGATGCACAAAATTCAGCCCTTGCAGCCCCAGCTTTGTCTAGAAGGTCATACTTCTGTCTGGTCTAGTTAGCATATTATGCTTTTATTATTATAGAAATTCATGCAAATTCTTTTTTGTTTGTTGTTTTTCTAAATATATTTTTATTGAATTTATTGGGGTTACATTGGTTAATAAAATTATATAGGTTTCAAGTGTACAGTTCTACAATACATTATTTATATGTTGTATTGTGGTTTGAGCAAATACTTTTAAGAAAAACCCCAATCCTTTTTTCTGTTATTTTTTATTATTATTATTATACAAAAAAAATTAATCTGAAAAAAAAGCAAAATCCTTCATCTCGATGCACTTATAAAATAAGTTTTAACTTGCCAGCTTTTTTGTTTTATTTTTCCAGATGTGGCATCATATTATTAACTATTATTTCCAACGAGGCAGAAAACTTCCTGCGTGCATTGATTTATGTAAGTGTGAGCACACAAAAAAAACTAGGTGTACATATTAGAATATGTGCTGTCTTTGGCTCTGTCAGATACACCAGCAGGAGACTGAACATTTCATCTGTTTCACTGTCATCCCCCTAAGAAATACTATCACCAATGTTCATACAATTTGAAATAGATTTCCTAATGTGACATTAGAAAATTGAATTCGAATGATCCAAATTTTATGGTTCTATAAGTAATTTGGCCACACCTTAAAAAATGGGTCTGACTTTAATTATATATTACATCTGTTCCACAATTAATATTAAATTAATATGACCTGTACAGCCTGCTGGAATGGAAACAGCAGGGCAATCAGAGATGGATGACCTGGATTCTAGTCCCAGCTCTGTTCCAACTACTTGTGTGACCTTCAGGAAGCCCCTTAAGCTCTTGGAAGCTTAGTTTCCTTGTCTGTGAAAACTGGAGGTTGGAACAGTCATTTTTCTAATCCTTTCCAGCTCCGATCAGTTTGATTAAACATTATTTGAGCTCCGAATAAACACAGATGTTATTTAAGAACCATATGTATCCTTCCTGAAATGTGTTTTACCTCCTAAAATGAAATCTACCTTCAGAAGGCTCTAAGTAAGATGAAAAACAATGCAGTACTATTGTGCATTGAAGAGCAAATGACAGGGTAATGACACAGTGACATTTCTAGGACAGCTCTCCACCATCAAAGCAGACTTTCAAGATGCCAAACACTTGCTCAATTCTGGTAAGGTCAACAGCCTTCAAATAATTGTTCCTTTCATACAATGTGTGCATTTACTTGATTATTTTAAAATGTGTTTGCTTCTATAGACACTGAAAAACATCCCTCACTAATAAGGCCCAGAGGCAATGGGAAGGATATCAGAGGTCAGAGAAGTCGGATGTGAAGTGGTTCCCAAGAGTGCCAGTCGGATTTTACGTTAGCAAATGTCTCTAACTTTTAATTCAAGCTAGATCACAAGGGTGGGAAAAAGAGCAAAACGGAGCTTTTTGAACTAAGTTCTCCCGCCCTTTGTTAGACGAGCCTTTGGTTCCCTCAAGTGTTGACACTAATAAGCAAAGTTACTGAAAATTGTTTCGGGTCCTTGCATCTGCAATCAATTATTTTGTATCTTAAGGGTAAAGTTTGACTCATTCTAAAATGCTACAAGATTGCAGGCAAGTTTCAAAGACACCAGAGAGGAGTCAACAGCCTGACCTGGAGACTAGCAGGATGACATTCTCATTAGGCAAGAGAAGCAGGACTTCCTGCAGTAACGAAAAATAAGTGGTTGCTATCATCGTTCAGCAGAACTAAATGCAGATGTTTGGGGCTATTTACCATTGACCCACCAAGCTTGCCACAGCTTTCACAATAAGAGCATCCAACCTCTATGTAATGGCTTACATTTTCCCAAGTATTTTCACACACTGTAAGTTACAAATCATACTCCAGGTGCAAAATGCGAAAAGCAGACTCTCAAATTATGGGAGAACTAGAACTTAAACCTTTTGATTTTAAGTTCTCACAGTGTGATCTAGGTTCTCATGATAGAAGTTCCTTAAATTCGATAAAAGACTTTGAAGATATGGTCTCTCACCAAGATGAAGGAAAGTTGTCTTTTCCTGGGTATTGAAGTCGCTTTAAAGAGAGCAAGTTAATCCAAAAATAAGGATTGTCTCCATAAAGAAGGTGCCTTTATTACTATCACTATCTAAGTCCCTACTTCAAACTCACCTGAGGATAGACATCCTTGTACCCTCAGCTTCAAAATCAGAAAATATTTTATATTATTCAAAAGAAAAATGAATTCAAGGTTTATTTCTTTAAAATGCTATTCTAAAATAAATTTACTGTTAAGAAGAGTACTATGTCTTTAATTTTTAGCTTTGTTTTTTAAAGTATTCTCAATGTGATAGAGGAAACTTAGTTTTATCAAAACATCAGGATGTAGCCAATTGGTCCAGGACATTAGTTGGCTCACCATGCTATTTTGGAACATCTGTAGTGGCCATTTCAACAAAATTAATGTGGTTGCCTATATTTAACTCTGATGAAATCACAAGTGTGAGTAAGCCATTATATATGTTTTTATTTTTGTTCTTCCCTAATTGAAACTAATCTCTAAGGTAAAATGGGAAAGAAAATAGGATTCAATTATAACCACTGCTTAAATGGTAAGTTAAATTGGGGTTTGTGAACAAAACATCTCATAAAGTTATATAGAGAGAAAGGCTTATAATTAAGATATATTTTGACCACCTATGTCATACCATCTCATGGGCAAAATGTCTTTAAATGACAAAAGCCAGCTTTGCTCAATAGTATCATTACTTAACTATTGACTCAGTGTTAATGTCTTAAAAATATGGAATCTACCTCAAATATTCTGTCCAAAATGATTTTTTGAGTAGCTGGACCTTTAAGTCTTCAAACTCAATGTTCTTTTCTTATTCCTGATCTTTCCTAACCTCTTTAGAGTTTAACTCCTACCTTTACCCAATATCTACTGATCCTCTTTCCACAGGTATCTGTTTCCCTCCTTTTGTTATCCATCCTTTTTGTTCTTGGCAGTCTCTTAGAGTGGCAATCTTGTGGTAGCACCACATTCTCTCTTCTGCAGAACCTCACTTCTCACCTCCACCACTTCTTCTAGCACTTCAGATGTACAAATATGCCCTGACCTGAGCTACAGATACTAAATGACTGCCTGGAAAAATGGGTCAAAGTATTGAGATTCATGTTAAAGTGATGAAGACAAAGATTCTCATGGATGTTAAAAAATAAACAGAACAGTAAAATAGAGGACAGCCACCCTTGCTTTTTATATGAAAAATATTTGAACTTCTGGGGAACTCCAACCATCATGAGCTAATGGTGAAGAGGTGGTTATTTAAACCTTCACTAACTTAACCAACTTAATGCAGTCTTGGGGAGGTCATCTATCAAGGGATTTAATCATCTCAGCAAACTAGCTTAGATCTCATCATTGCTTTAAAATATTTTGTATTCCTCTGTGCAACAATTTCAAGAAGCTTATTTATGAAATAGAAAGCTGGTTAAGGAAGTAACATAATTTAAGCAACACTGAATAAAAGAAGTTTCCTAGGATTTCAGAGTCAATCTGAGCTCTTCCTGAAAATGGAGGGAACAGAGGCTAAGAACTGGTGAACTGGGCACAGTTCACAGCTCTATTGGTGGAGCTGTAACAGAACCATAACCTTGAACTACCTGTCCAACACCCATCCCATCTCCATTCTAACTCATGGCATGCATTGAACATCTCTCACATAGAAGAAATGATACAGACATTCTGTGTTCATTTGGAGGAAAAATCATGCAAAAAAAATAGTGGTCTTTGGAATATAGCTTTTAAATTAATACAACCAAAATAATAACTTATTTTACAATGAAAATTATAATTTTTAAATTTTAGAGCCGATGCTTCCAGTCACTTAAGGATATAAATGGTATGTTCTTATAAAGGCATTGTTGCCCTGGATGAGATGGTATAGTAAATGATTTTCTAATGTCTTTTCAGAAAATAAAGCTGGTTAGTCCATCTCTAGGGAGGACCTAACCAGCCTCTTTCCAAAATCTTCTTACCCAAAGAAGTGTAAATACTCTTTCAACTTTAAATATGCAGTGACATGGGTTTTGATACTTATTTGGCATAGATTATGGATTAAAATTCAATTGATAAACAGTTAGATGCAGAGTGATTGATTACTCAATTTTGCCTTGGCAAGTAATTTTGAGGCTAATGAAAAGCATAACTTTCTATTCATTAAACAGACTTCATCTTGTCTTTGATTTGTGTACTTGAAAGAGATAAGACAGCAAGGAGACCACAAGAGGCAATTTAGAAAACAATGATGCATACTGACTACACTTAAGACTTTCTTCTACCCTAAAGTAAAATCAACAAAAAATATTATGAAGTCTATTTTTATGGGCTTCAGAGTTTGGTCATTTGGGGTCAGCTATATATGCCACGCTCTGGGAACCAAAGAAATTCAATTTCAGGTTACCAGCCAACATTTTAATTTGGGGAAGTTGAAGTCTGTCAAACATTCATCACTTTAATTTTATAAACTAGATACGCTATCCTCATTCAGCAGCTGTCATGAACCATTGCATATCACTTTGCCACTAAACAGCTGCTATGTGCCACCTACAAATGGCATTTTTAATCTTAAATACTTGAAATTTATGGATGAAACTTCCTATACTAACTTCTTTTAACAGCATGGAGACTAATAGAGTTATCAAGACAGCAGGCACCTCAGCAGCAGTTAAACAACACTGTGCAAAGGGAAAACGTGTTTTGAAAACTGTGTCTGTTCTTGAGTTTAAGTTATGGAAATTACTGTTGTTTGGCTTAAGGGAAAGAAAAACATCAGAGAACTGGAGAAATGAGAGATAAGATAAAACTATGTAATGCAGATTACACATTCTTTCATTCAAGAAAGTTCCCATCACCTCTGCAGTTTATATCACAAAGTAATTTTATTAAAGCTTTATGGAAAGGTCACTGTTGTATTTTTGTAATATTAAAATCCATCTTAGCATACAGAAATCTCCCATGAGCCTGAAATATTAGTTCAAGACTAAGTTTATTAAGGTTTTGGCAAGACTCAATATTAACTTTCTCCAAACACTACAACCGTTTTCAAATCAGATAAGCAGCGGGATATAAAACTGTGTCTCATAAAAATACAATCAGGAAAATGGCATCATTGCATATTCATTCTTAGAGATTAACTTTAAATATACTTTAAAATTGTGAGGCAGCTTATCAAAACGGTTCATTGGGCCCTTTCATTTCACAAAGGAATCAGACAGAAACATGGTTAGGGTTTGTGTAGCCTGCATGGAAGTAAACTGATATTTTGAAGACGATTTCTAGTTCAAGTGCCAATGACAACTTTAGTTATCTCCACAATCTCTTTTGTCTCCTAATTCCTTCATCTATGAGTTGAATGATGATTAAGCAGAAAAAAAAGTATGGTATGTCTGTACTTGACTCACCTATCTTAAATTTTCTAACTCATGTATTCCAGGAAAAGTGTAAAATTTACCTGACATAATCAGGTAGCGAAACCCGTTATTTTGCAATGTGTGACATGATTACCATGTTTGTTTGTTTTTTAAACTAAATCTTCACTATTAACTAACATGTTGGAAAACTATGATGCTCCCTGGTGGATGAAAAGCACAACTTGAAGTTAATAGGGCACCCTCAGTCTCACTACACCCCCAAAGAGTCATTCTTTCACTCACAGACTAGAGACTTAGCAAGAGAAGGAAGATGTATCTCTCTGCCCACAGCCCTGTGTCCAGGAAGATGTCATGGAAACCTTCCTAGTGGTTTGACCATGTAGATCCCAGGAGATGGAAAGTCTACACTTAGAAGCTGATGGATCCTGAAAATTACCTCCCACTAGACTTGGACCTTCTTTCCCTTATTCAGTTCTCTGGAGTTTTTAATAATTGATTAGGATTTCCTCTCCATGATTTTATGACTCATGATGACCTCCTTGGCATGGTCTTAAAAACTTTAACTCCCTCTCAATTCCTTGGTTGTGTTTTACCCTAGATGTAGTGCCTCAAGGTACATTCCTAGTTCTCTGCAAAGTAGTATGTTACATCCCAAAGCCTAAGGAACTGGCATTTCCTCAGGGACTCAGTGGAGTAAAATGCTTGTTCTCAACTATTCTTAGGTAATGAACACAAAGGCTTTAAGCCTCAGGGTTGGATGCTAAGAATGCAAAACCAGAAGGTAAGTCTTCCCTAATTGTCACCTTCCAAATTTAACTCAGTCTCTCAGACCAAAGCCATAGCAATCTTCCTTATATGCCAGACAAGGATTCATTTCTCTCACAATATGGGAAGGTTCTTGGGATGGGTATACCCCAAATGTGTTTATAGGCTAATTATATGTTTACCCTACTTGATGACAGCTAAGTCCAACTGTAGATATCTTAGTAAATGTGGAAAAAAACAGAACACTAAGCTTTAGGCTAACTTGAAATATTCATCAACATACACATCTACACAGGATACCTCACGATGATGTAAGACATGTGGACACAGTCTGGTGGACAGAAGTATGCTCCCCGAGTGGAAAGGACTAATTTCAAGATCTGTTTCAACTAATTACTATAAAACCAGAGAACCTCAGAAATTAAATTTCAGGGAATTTCCCCATCTGAAAATGGACACATCTATAATCTATTTGAAGGAGGTTCTCAAGGTCGAAGGTTTGTTCCATTTCACAATAGACACTGATGTTATTAGCAGCTGCTGAGCATTCTAACCTTGGCTAACCTCTGGATGTCTTGTGAATTCTGTATTAGGCGGAATACATTATGCAAAAGAGGGCAAGGAACAGGCTTTACTTACTGAGGGCCACAGCAAGTCAAAATAATAATTCAATCTTTCCTCTGACTGAACAATATATATAACAGCCCAATAATAGTCACATGTAACCAATAACTCAGCTATAACCAAATTATCTTGGAAATAAATGAATGAGCTCATAAAAATGCTGGTTTGGCTTCCTTAAAATAATGCTATTATGAATTGACTACAACTGTATTTCTAAAACCCTAAAAATTTCTATATTATTTACCCTTACTATAAAATCTTACCTTTGTAATAAGTCTTAAAAAAAGATATCTCTACAGAACAAATACAGAAAGTTCTTTGCTTTTGATGGTTTTATTGATGGAAAATGAATTTGTGAAAAATAAAATATACTCCTGCAGTTGCTTTTCCATGCAGAAAATCAATGTTCACCCCTCTGCATAAAATCAAAGTCACTTTAAGTTATACAACTGCTTATTTATTACAGTTATCTGAGTTTTCCCAAAGCTCCTAGATAGCAAAGCTATCTAAACTTGGTATAAAAACTGATATTTTTGAAAACATAAGTCATAATAAAAGCAACACCTAAATATGGCACTTGTTTTTAAAGGATTATATCTAGTAAACTATTAGCAAAAACTATATAATCTATTTTTTTTAGTTCTATTTCTCTATTTCTGATGGAAGAAGGTATTTCTTCACAGGTCAAAATATCACAATATGTATTTTTATAGATATTAATGATTTGCTAAACCAAAGCCTATCTTGGAAGTAGATTTTTCATAGAAGGGAACAAAATGAGAAACCCATTTAATGTTGGAGGAAAGGGATAAGAACGATCATAAGCCAGAGACACAGATTTCTTCGCTCTCCCATCTCTCTTCCTAACTCTATATAATTCTTGCTGCCATTGATACTTTTTCCTTTACTTACATGACTCCCCGTCCCTCTTAACCAGTCTTTGCAATGCACTCTAAGGCCCTACGTGATCTAAATATGGACCTCGCTCCTCCCATCTTCTAGTCCTTTCCCATGCTCGCTAAACTCCAACCACATGGGCTTTTCTTCTGTTTCACACATAATTCTGCCTTGGGGCTTTTGCATATACCAGCCCCCTATTTTGGACTGCTCTTCCCTAAACATCTTTATGACTTTCTACCTGCAGATCACTGTTCACATCACCACATCTGAGAGGACCCTTTGTCCACTCATCACAAAATAGATACCACCACCAGTAGCATGGGCATCTCTCCTCTAGTTGTTCTTTTTTTCTACTTAAAACACATCAATATCTGATATCTAATCTTATACATTTTGTTTATATTTGTTTTCTATATTCCTCCACAGCCTAGCTGTGTTGTGTGTTTTCTGCTTTGTCTCCATCACATAAAACATGTCTGACACAAAGTTGTGTAGAATGAATGAATGCCTCATCATTTTTCTCACTTGTCTGCAATGATAAATCCATACATGCCAGTGGTCTGATGTGTTGGTGACTCAGGATAAAGAACAATTAAACAGAACATTCACATTTACAATACAAAAGGAATGAACTAAGAATCAAGTGTTCAATATAGCCTTCTCCTTCTTCCCCAACAGATTGCTATTAATTATTTCTATTAATTATTTCATTTGCTAGACTGGATGCTCTGTAGATAGAATTCAGTAGTGAATAAGGCACAGGGCCCACACTAAAGATGTCATATCCTGCATGCAGAGCAAAAGAGCACGGAGATAATTCAACAGAAGCTGTGTAATACTTTACAGAAGAAATGGAATGTGACCTGCAATGTCTGAGAGGTTGGAAGACTGTATGTGATCAGCAGTCAATAGTCAAGTCACGATTTTCTACAAAAATATAAACTACTTCACACAATTTTCCCTCCTCCCTCACATCCTTATCTATTAGAAGACCAGCCTCTGGCTACTAAAAGGCTAAACATGGAATTTCATGGTGTCTCTGAATAAGACTAACTATCAAAAGCCCAAATGAATTTTCTTAAAGAGTATGTAAATGAGGTATAACTGTTATTTAAGATAAATGTATAATAGCGAATGAACAGAAATCTTTACTTTTTATCCTCCTCTGTATCTTTCCTTAGTGGGGTCCATATGACTAGTTCTAGCCAATGAGCTCTGACTAAATAGGAGGTAGGGCCCTTCTGGGCCAAAACATATGCTGCCCTTTGTCCAGGCACCTCAGACTATTTGCTGAAATGGCCACAAAGCTTTCTGCTCCCTACATCATGCCTCTTTGCAATGTGACCCTGCATCTTCTTTATAGAAATGGAGAGACTATTGCTCCACATGGATCTTGAATCTGAGTCTGGACATGTGACTTGCTTTGAAGTCACATGTCCAAATCAGATGCAAGAGAAGCACTTGAATACTTGGACTTTCTTTCTTTGTTTCCTTTTGGAACTCTGAGGCCACCATGTCAAAAAGGCTAGGAAAGCCGAATGAAAAATGACCGGCCACTCAGATATAAATTTCTATAACAGTCATTCTGGATGAGGCCCCAAATACATTCCTTAAAGCCATACTAGATCATCCAATTCTTGCCATGCCTGGTTGGTAAAACCACTAATCCAGCATGCAGAACTGTGAGAAATAAAACACTTTTTTTTAAAATTTCTTTATTGATTAAGGTGTTAAATATTTGTCCTTATCCCCCCATTACTCCCCCCCCCCGACTCATGCCCTCATCCCCCTGTTGTCTAAGTTCATTGGTTAGGCTTATATGCATGCATATAAGTCCTTTGGTTGATCTTTTCCCTTTACCCCCCACCCTCTCCTATCTTCCCTCTGAGGTTTGTTGGTCTGATTGATGTTTCTCTGTCTCTGGATCTGTTTTTGTTCATCAATTTATGTTGTTCATTATCAATTTTTTTTTTAATCCACAAAAATTTGGGGTGGTTTGTTACACAGCTAAAGTAAGGATGACTGGGATAAGAGGTTTCTATATGGCCCTGGTGAGTAAGTGGGCATTCTGATTGTTATGTAAATTATGCTATTCAGGAGGATTAAGGAGATCCAGGGAAGAGTAAAGGAAATCCAGAAAATAAAAAATAATAAGAGAGCAATTAGAAACTAGCAAAGCAATCCATGGTGTGAGTATGGGAGTATATTGAAAGCAAGGCCTTAAAATTGTAATATCACTTTTCTGGATGCTGCTAATTATCATAAGCACACTTTTGTCCATTTGACTGTAAGCAACCTGATATAGAAAGGTTTGTTTCTTATTTTATCTTTGAGTCTCTCCCATCTACTTCCCCAAACCCTCTGCCCAATAGAGACTGGTATTTTAATAGGTGATCAGAGAAACTTTAATGAAGCTGTGAATAACAGGATGAGAAAATAAATGACTTGATGATTATGCCATGTGGTAACAAAGTTGTATCTACACTTCATTACATATTCCTTTTGATTCAGGCTTTGTTTTCTTCAAAATTATTCTTATTTATGACTCCTATTTTGCTTTGAGGAATAAGTAAGGACAAGGTTATGTGATAAATAACCATGATGACAGGCATCTGGATTTTACAGTAGCATTTTACAGCAGGACTGTATATTAGCTATTTCACAACACATAGCTGTATTTTTCACTCTGGGTGTTTTATTTTATGTTTAACTCAGATAGTTGATGTTGTTTGTAAATTTATATTGAGATAAATACTCATGTACAACTCATCGAAATTTTAGCATGTGTTTAATGTTTCAATACCTACCATTTTTTTCAACTTAAACTAAATAAAAAAGAACATTACCCTTCTAACCAGAGCCAGTTTTTCCCAAAACCTAAAATTTAATTCATTCCCAATTTAATTTTGCAAAATCATTCACCTCCATCTTTCAAACTAAATATAGACTGTAAATTTAAATATAAGAACCTACAATTCCAGAGTAAATTTGGGTAATAAAATCTTATGTGATAAACATGAACTACTTTAGAATTCAGTTGCATTATATATCTATTTAGCTTGACAGTTCAGCTACATTACTTTGAAACTCTCCTAGTCTGGAGTGCTTTGATTCCATCATTTTACTCTAATATTCCATATATTATTTTTAATGTGTTAATATGCCTAGCTTACAGAATTGGCTCAAAGAAAGTAAAATACGGCTCTAAAATCTTATTTCACATGCATAATAATACTTGCATAATAATTCACAGATTGTTAATAGCCAAATTTTTAAGTGTTTACTTTATTTCCAATACTGTTTTCTAAATTTTTTTCTCACTTCTAATCTATGTAAATACTTTGTGCTATAGGTGCTCTTGTTGTGTCTGTTTTGAAGATAAGAAAATGAAGGCCTTGAGCAATGAAATCATTTGTTCCAAGTCACAAAGCTATTCAATGACATAGATAATATATGAATGAAGACAGCCTCATTTCAGAGTTAGTCCACTTAACTTTTTTTCCAAGTTTTTTTTTTTTAATTTCTTTATTGATTAAGGTGTTACATATGTGTCCATATTCCTTCATTAGCTTCCACCCCTCCCCACCTCCCACTCATGCACTCACCCCTCTGTTGTCTGTGTCCAGATGTTAGGCCCATATGCATGCGTACAAATCCTTTGGTTGATCTCTCTCCTTTACCCCCTCCCTGTCCTACCTTCCCTCCGAGGTTTGATAGTCTGATGGATGTTTCTCTGTCTTTGGAACTGTTTTTGTTCATCAGTTTATGTTGACTTTTAAAAGGCTACTTTTTTCAAACAATTAAAGAATGGTAAAGTTCCTAAGAAAGTCTGAGGTATGATTTAATATGGGAAATTAATTCTAGAGAAACTTTCAAAACAGCATCTATTAAAAATGATATGCTTCTTTCGCTTTTAGTGTCATGGAACAGATGTTTTCTTGCCCTGAGCTAACAGTCTCCTTCCTTTCTCCTTCCTTTGCTGAACCATTACACAAGGAGGCTTCCAGGTGTTGTTATTCAGAACATGCATTCAGCATACAGAACTACATTTCTGATACACAGCCGACCGCTGGGATTCACAATGGATTTAATAGCTGAACTTACTGCAGCTTGCTCAGTGAGGACCTGAGTCTCTCCCCAATACAATGATATCCTTTAGATACAAATTTCATGAAAGATGGGATCAAAGATAAGAAGTGCCAATGAAGAACAGACTGAGCTCACTGTACACAAAGAGTAAGTCACAAACATGAGTACTTTGGAACCTTAAAAATCTAAGCAAGGAGGCATAACTCTCCTCATCATTTTTCTTCCTAAGGAGAATACTTTTCTGGTTGCTAACTCCACCTAATAGGAGATTAGAAAGCCACTGAAATTACTACAGACTTCCACCACCCCTGCCCATTCCATCTTTCAGGTCAAATATTGGAGCGAACATGCTGGCTCTTTCCAACCTGCAAATCCAATGTGAAGCACCTAGGTTTTGGTCCTTTACTAACCATCCAAAATGCCCTGGGAAATGAGAAGTGTAACCAAATGGTTTTAATCCTGAAAAAATCAATGAATCTGCCTCCTGCGGGCCGGAAGGTCAGTAGCATACTCAGATCAAACTTCCCAGGGGGGCATGACCTAACCAGCAAATTAATCTTTCCTCCCAGAAACTCTACAGCCCCCTCTTCCACTCAGAGAGGTCATTTTTGTGTACTGTGGTTCCTTCTGGCTCCTAGCAACCAAACTTAAGTCCCCATCTCAACTTATTATAAGTGTCTTGGCATTACCATCTTCCAAATACAAAAGAGGTTAATTGGTCAGGCTGCTTATAGTGGAAAAGATGGAACACTCTATACCTCCAACAATAGGGTGGGGTAGAGTCCACTGACAAAGCCACAAGATGGAACAGGACAAAGACATTAAATGTGAAAGTTTCAGAGATTTCACAAAAATGCTTGTATTGTTCTTTAAATGAAAAGGTAGAATATAATACGTGATTCCAGCTCAATAAAAGGCATAGAAACAAAATTCAGGAGAACATTAAAATGTTTGCCAGTGGTTTCATTTGGATGAAGGTAAACCTGCTGATTTATTTTTTTATAATTTTATGTACTTTCTAAATTTTTCAATTAATAATTTCTCACTTGGATTTTTTAAAAAGTACTCTAATCTTCATAAAATATTATCTAAATGATGATGAGCACTTAGGTAGTTGCTTATTAAGTCAATCATGCATACCTCTGAAGTATCCTTCACATTTCAAAGTTCAATCGACTTTCTTGCTAATAGTCACATTTCTCTATTTTATTCACCCTTCTGCCTAAAATGAATCCTCTGTCCTACCTATCTCTCCACCTTACAATCCTGTCTGCCCTTTTGAAGTCTGGCTCAAATTTCACTTCCCCCTGGAAGTTCTGTCTCCTTCCCTTGAACTCCACAGCACTTCATACATAGGCAATGCTCTTTCCTTCTAGCACTATAATTACTTCAAGCTCATATCCAAGCCTGAAATAAATGTTAGATGTATAGGAATATGAATTCATCTTTTTATACCCTGAACAATATCTTACACAAAGGAAGCATTCAATCAATACCTACAGATAAAGAGATACAGATGAAATATACAGGTAAAGAAATACATTAGTGAGCTACTCAATTTTGATTTATTTTGTAAATAAGTCCTTAGAGATTTTACCATTATCTAGCCAAATGGGATACCCCTTATTTGCGTGCCAACAGTTTTATAAATTAGTAGCCATCTGGCTTCACTGAGCTGTGCAGCATACAACATATCCTCGTTACTTATGCAACTACCAAAAATAAAAATCCAATAAAAATTTTAACAAGGTACTAGATGGGAAATCCCATGAAAGCAGAACCTGTGAGGCTTTCTTATTTTTTTGTGTCCTCCCAGCACATAAGTTCTTGATAAACATTTATTAAAAAATAGATAAATGATGTACCATAGTTTTCTGATCCACTCATCTGCTGACGGGCACCTAGGCTGTTTCCAAATTGTAGCTATTGTAAATTGTGCTACTATGAACATAGGCGTGCATAAATCCTTTCTGATTGGTGTTTGTGGTTTCTTAGGATAAATTCCTAAGAGTGGGATTACAGGGTCAAATGCGAGATCCATTTTTAGTTTTTTGAGGAAACTCCATACTGTTCTCCACAGTGGCTGAACCAGTCTGAATTCCCACCAACAGCGCACAAAGGTTCCTTTTTCTCAGCATCCTCACCAACACTTGTCGTTTGTTGATTTGTTGATGATTGCCATTTTGACAGGTGTAAGATGGTATCCATTGTTGTTTTGATTGGCATCTCTCAGATAATTAGTGACTTTGAACATGTTTTCATGTGTCTCTTGGCCTTCCTTCTGTCATCTTTCAAAAAGGTTCTATTTAGGTCCGTTGCCCATTTTTTTATTGGATCATTTATCTTCCTTTTATTAAGTTGTATAAGTTGGCTGTAGATTTTGGAGATTAAACCTTTATCAGTGATACTATTTGCAAATATGTTCTCCCATACAGTGGTCTTTCTTGTTGTTTTGTTGATGGTTTCTTTTGCAAAAGCTTTTTATTTTGATGTAGTCCCATTTGTTTATTTTTTCCTTAGCTTCCATTGCCTTTGGAGCAGTATCAGTGAAGAAGTTCTTTCAGCATATGTCTGAAATTGTGATGCCTATGGATTCCTCTAGTATTTTTATGGTTTCCTTCTAATGTTTAAGTCCTGTATCCATTTTGAGTTTATTTTTGTATGCCTGGGAGGGAGTGGGGGCAAAGGGGAGATATGTATAAAAATTAATAATTTTTAAAAAATAGATAAATGAAAGAGTGAACAGTCATTGCATGAGAGAGAGAACCCTTTTCAGTCATGATGGGTACAGATGATGTTCATTTTACATGTCAGCTATCATTGGGAACCCACAGCAAGTACTCATTAGATGACATTAGAATCCCCGCTCTCATATCTGCTAGTCATGAGATCCCCTGCAGCTCTCTTAAGCTGTATCCTAGAGGTGATGATATCTACCCCATTAGTCCTGGTTAGGGTAACATTAGGTAAGGGCAGGCAAAGGGCTGAGCACAGCGCCCAGCAATGACTAAAATGTGTCATCAGAGGCAGCTATCACCCTTGTGAGAGAGCCTGTTGGAATAATCATGGATGAATTTGTAAGTAGGCATCTTTGTTGAAAATTTCCTAAAATACAATTTTGGAACTTTATAAGTAAGCATATCTTCTGTGCTTCTCTTAAGTAAAACTACCTGAAAACGAAGAAGCAATGCGTACTCTCATGCACCATGCTATTCTTTTTTTAATTAAATCTTTATTATTCAGATTATTACGTTTATTTCTCTTTTTTTCCACTCAATAGCTCCCCTCCACCCAACTCCCACCCTTCCCTCTACCCTTACCTCCCTCCCATTGACCTCATCGATAGGTGTATGATTTTTGTCCAGTCTCTCCCTGTACACCCCTCACCCCTTTCCTCCTGAGAATTATGAGTCCATTCCCTTTCTGTGCTCCTGATTCTATTATAGTCACCATTTTATTCTGTTGATCAATTTTTAATTCCCCTAATTTTTAGATTCACTTGTTGAAAGATATGTATTTGTTGTTCATAATTTTTTACCTTTTACCCTTTTTTTCTTCCTCTTCTTAAAGAGTACCTTTCAGCATTTCATATAATACTGGTTTGGAGTTGATGAACTCCTTTAGCTTTTTCTTATCTGTGAAGCTCTTTATCTGCCCTTCAATTCTGAATGATAGCTTTGCTGGATCGATTATTCTTGGTTGTAGGTTCTTGCTATTCATCACCTTGAATGTTTCTTGCCATTCCTGTCTGGCCTGCATCGTTTCTGTTGAGAAATCAGCTGACAGTCATATGGGTGCTCCCTTGTATGTAATGAACTATTTTTCTCTTGCTGTGTTTAATATTCTCTCTTTGTCTTTTGCTCTTGGTATTTTAATTATGATGTGTCTTGGTGTAGTCCTCTTTGGACTCCTTTTATATGGGGTTCTGTGTGCTTTCTGGACTTGTAAGTCTATTTTTTTTGTACCAGATGTGGGAAGTTTTCAGTCATTATTTCTTGAAATAGGTTTTCAGTATCTTGCTCTCTCTCTTCCTCTGGCACCCCCAAATTCTGATGTTGGTATTCTTGAAGCTGTCCCACAGGCTCCTTACATTATCTTCACATTTTTGGATTCTTCTCTCTTCTTGGTTTTCCAGTTGAGTGTTTTCTGATTCTTTATATTTCAAATTTTTTACTTGATTCTTGCCTTCCTCTAGTCTGCTGTTAGGTCTGTATAATATTTTTTATTTTAGTCAGTGTATGTTTAATTTCTAGTTGCTCCTTTGTCATCTCTAGTTGGATCTGTTCCATCTCTAGTTGGTTCTTTTTCATCTCCAGTTTGTTCTTTTTCATCTCGTCTTGGGTCTTGCTAACTTTATCCAACTTTTCTAGGATTTCTTGAAAAACCTTACTAAGTGTGGTTTTGAACTCTATATCCAGTCGTTTGTTTTCCTCCATTTCTTTTGTTTGTGATCCCATCCCTTGTTGGCATTTTCACTATGCCGGGAGAACTTCTGTGTTGGATTCAGCCTTATGATAGCAGACTTGCAAAATTGCAAAAGCCTCTCTGTTGAGCTTGGGATGGGTGGAGTCTCAGGGCTTAAGGGACTGCCTTGCCTTCCAGTCGATCCCGCCCTCCACAGCCCCTGAGTCTCCTGTGACTGGGTAATTGCTTGAGTGGTCCCTGTGTGTGCACACACACGCAGTCTTGCAGTGCCTCTAGACTGCTGCCCCTCCAGCTCCCCTGCGCTCCAGGACCATATGAGTCTGGATCCCCAGGGTTTTGCCAGAAACCAGGATTTAGTGGAGTTAGAAGTGACGCAGTTGGGAGGGTCTGTCTCCCGCCCACTCGTGAAAGCCAGCAGCACAATCAGCAATCTGTCCTCTGTGTACAGTGCCATCTGTGCCACCAGATTTCTGATCTTTTGCGACTTCCCTAAATTTCCATGCACTTCTTCCTTTTCACAGTCCAAATTCCCCCCGTTTCAGCTGGATCTGGGGTTTAGTGTCGTAGGATAAGGGGTTCAATGCCGTTGAGAGTCTCCGTCTCCCTCCCGCCAGAGAAAGCCAGCCAGGTACTCAGGCACCTGCTCTCTTTAGGCGCGCATCTCTGTACCTCAGCTTTTTGCAGCTCCTCTGGGTCTCTGTGAGCCCCTCTCTTTCCTTCTAGTTGTAGAATTTCCACTCAGCCAGCTTTCCTGTGGTTCTGGATAATGTCTGTTCTGTCTCTTAGTTGTAGTTTTGAAATTGTTGTGCAAGGCAGCAGTGTATGTGTTTACCTATGCTGCCATCTTGGATTCTCCCATGCTATTCTTATAAATCAAGTCCTGCTTGGAAATCTTGCAAATGAAACATCAATACCAACTGTTTTTCAAATTGACTATAATGAAATACACTACTATGATAATGGAAAACACCTTCCTTGATTTACAGATCAATTTAAATTTATGGGAGAAGGTCATTAGCGTGTTTTACAGTTCACAAGCAACACACCAACCCACCATGGGATTTAAAAGAAAATGTTCAGTTTCAGTCACCAGCACAGTTTCAGGACCAGTAACATCAACCAGAATTCTGCCTGCTCTGCCTTTCAAGCAAGTTTGTGTTCTCAGTGTCAGTATCTCCTAGAAAACAAAATGGAAACCTCTGTTGAGCAGCTTGTGGGATTTAACTGAGTGAAACTAGCATAAGGAAACAGGCATGCTGTGGTGGTTGCATGTGGTCCTATACCAGAACAGAGCTACCCTCCCGAATTAGTTTATATTAAGGAAAATCACATACACAGAACAAAACTTTTGGAAAAGAGGTAGTCTTTTTTTTTTTTAATTAAAGAACCAAGAGTTTTATTTTATTGTTCCAAAAGAATAAAGAAACTAATGAGTGAATGAACAGGCATGGCATGGTAAAGATGACCCATGTGGCCCTTGAGCTGAGTATTTTAGACTCCGTTCATTTTAGATTAAGAAGGCTGTCCCATCTGGCTGGCATGTTTCAACCAATGAACCAGGAGGTCATGTTTTGATTCTGGTCAAGGCTCGATCCCAGGGTGGGGTGTGCAGGAGTCAGCCGATCGATGATTCTCTCTCATCATTGATTGATGTTTATTTTTAAAATACATGTTTTTATTTATTTCAGATAAGAAGGTAGAGGGAGAGAGAGATAAAAACAGCATTGCCTGGCACAAGAACAGGCATTGATTTTTCCATACCTCTCTCTCTCTCTCTTTCTCTCCCTTCTTTCCTTAAGTCTAAAAAATATATATATTTAAGAAAGAAAAACAAAAAGAAGAAGGCTTCCCCATGTCATCTCTCCTGGCATTGGGGGCCCTGTGGCAAGTATCCCCCTTTTTTCCTCCCCAGCAGTGAATGCTGCTACTCTAGCTAGAGAAAGTGATTCTCCTAAGACTCACAGGGGATCTGGCCTTTCATCAAGGAAGAACCTTCCAGAGACTCATTAACCTTGAAGCAACCAGCCATCAGCCACCCTTTATCTCTGGTGTGAGGGTAACAGTTGATTCACTAGGAATTAGACTACTGTGGGGAATTTGTAATCAAGGTCAGATGGCTATACAGTGTGTCTTTCATCTGTTTCTGCCCTAACTATAAACTGTAGCAAGGAAACTGCATGGACAGATGCCTCAGTACTCTTACATTCTCAGGAAAAGAAACAAAGGTGGTCTTTTTAGAAAATCAAATCATTCGTAAACCAAAACAGGTAAGTTCTCTTTTCTGTGTTCTGCTTGGATCTGTTTGGCTTATCTATGGAAACAACTTGTGCTTTGCAAAAATTGGGCTCAGCTGTCATTCAATATTATGTTGCTAAGTACTAGTCCTTTCTAGGTGAAACATGTTTATTCTGTATAAAGGCTGAAATTTTACACAATTTTAGGTTCAGCCAGTGACTAACAGAGAGTGGATCCATTTCTTCTCATGCGTGGAAGAAAGAGGATGATCACATACAAGATTGGCTTGAGAAGCTGGCTCCCAGGAGCCCCACCCAGGGTTTCATTACCCAGCATCCCAATCACCAGGGACACTGGTGAAATGACAGGTCCTATAAAACAGATCTGGGCTGGTGACTAAAACTGAACATTTTTTAAAAAATCCTCACTCAAGGGAAGAAAAAGGGAGGAAGGGGAAGAAAGAGAGAGAGAGAAACTTGGACATGAAAGAGACACATCAATTGGTTGCCTCCCATTTGCATCCAAATCAGGGCTAGGGATTGAACCTGTATCTGAGGTATGTTCCCTTGACTGGGAATTGGTCTGAGGGCCAACTCTAACCACTGAGCAAAACAAGCCAGGGTGAAACTGAATATTTCTAACAAGCTACCCTTGATATTGATGCTGCTGGTCCATGGGCCATATTTTGAGTAGCAGAGAGTTAACCAGGCTTTGGATCTTACTTTCTGAATTACTTTTTATCAAAATACTAGACTGTGGCAGTGAGTGAGAGGCAGGAATAATGTATGTGGTATGATAGGAGGAAAGAGCAGGGTGTTGTAACGAAACAGCCAGACTGTTAGCCAAATGACCTTGGGAGATGTTAAAGGAACAGATAGATACAGTTTCCAATTCATTGCTTTGTAAATGAAACCAAGGATCCCTATCTCATAGAGCATGGGAGAATGAAAAATATAAACATGTTTATGGAGACTTGATTCTAACAGGGAATCATGACCTACTGGCTCTGACAGATCAAAGAATCCATGCATTCCTCCTCTTTCAAGGTCCATAACTGGCCTATGAATGAGAGTGGTGGAGATGTGTGCCATATCTAGAAATGACCCATAAATCCTTTCCATACACATTCATTCCTTTATGCAATCTACCCCTTTTAAGTGGACATCATCCCCAGGGGGGACTTGAAAGCTACATGTTAAAGATGACATCGCTTGAACTCTGAATAACTGGAAATACATGGCAGCCCCACCAATGACTTCACCTGCCCAGTAATGTTTTGATAAGCAAAACATAAACATGTACCATATTTCAGTCATTATATACTTGTGGTCCTCTTTGTTACAGCAGCTAGCTTACCTATGCATTCTTTTCCCATCCTTTTACTTTCCTCCTTTTTCTTTCCTACTTCCCTACTTCCCTACTGTGCTTTCCCTGAAATAGACCTACACATACACCCTAAATTGCAGTGTATTAGTTAAAAGCATAAACTTTTTTAAAAAATATATTTTATTGATTTTTTACAGAGAGGAAGGGAGAGAGATAGAGAGCCAGAAACATCGATGAGAGAGAAACATCGATCAGCTGCCTCCTGCACACCCCCCATTGGGGATGTGTCCGCAACCAAGGTACATGACCTCAACTGGAATCAAACCTGGGACCCCTCAGTCCACAGGCCAATGCTCTATCCACCAAGCCAAACCGGTCTTGGCTAAAAGCATAAACTTTTAACCAAGTTCATCTCCATCCTTTCCTTGTCCAGCACTGGACAAGTATACATAATAAATTTCCCAACCTCACTTCCCTCAATGTGGAAGAAATAATCATGTCATTGCTCACCTATTGGGAAGGTCACATGAGATAATGCCTGTTAAATAGTTAGCACCTTACCTGAATTCTAGTGGCCTCTTATGAATACGTTCCCATTTGATAAGATGCCAATTGTATCCTTCCCACCAGATAATACTCTTTCATAAGGAATATCATAAATCATTGTTCATGTGGTTGTCAAAACCTGTATTATCCACTGTAAGTTTCCCAAGAGCCTCCACTGCCTTGAGGGAGTTCCTAACTGGAAAAATATTTTTCAAAACTCTTAAGCACAGTTAAATGACCCTTAGACTTAAATGAACAAAAATTATAAAACTAAAAGGTGATGGAAGAGAAGGACCAAATAATTAGTACAGATGTTTCAAATTTTCCATAAGGCAGGTGTTTTACCATTTGAAAACCTGAACTGTATGGAAAAAGCAAGATCCTTAGATAACGAGGGATATTTATATGCTACATTTACTTACTCTCTTGAGCCAGGAGAAAAAGTCATAAAAGGAAACAAAATTTGTTGCCCATGATTCCAGAAACAAAGGTTAGAGAAAAAGTACAAGGCATGATTTTCATAGGATAAATGATATTTTTCTCTTGAATGCTATATTATGTTTAAGATAGAATTTCCCATTATGAAACTACATTACCCAAGGTTAATGGAAAATACTTTGCTGTTCCGAACCATACATATGAAAGAATGCACACATGTGCACATGTACACACACACACTTTCAACCATGTGTGTGTGTGTGTGTGTGTGTGTGTGTGTGTGTGTATGGAAGAAGGTCAGAATCTGACATTTTTGGGATAAAAGACATGTTCAGTCTTAAAACCTACTGAGAGAGCACCCATTATGCTAGAGAATATGAGCTTAATTCCTTTAATAGCAAATGATAGGGATCAGCACTGCTCTTCTTAAGAGGCTGCGTGCATGGAGGTTTATAGGAAGAATTTGCTACTAGTAGCAGGAACTAAAGAAACTAAAGCATTCTAAATAAAAGCCCCATGGGCCAGAAGTCCATAGAAGCCATCCACATCTGTTCCTCTAACATTTAACTTGTTCTTTCTTCTCAGTGGGAACAATAAGATGCTGGGCTGGAGGAGGAACTGTGAAATTCATATTTTATACTCTAAATGTAACTCTTTCCCTTTTAACTCTTCTTTCCTGTCCATCCAAACAATTATGAAGGCCTACTGATTCTAGTCCCTGGATTTTCTTCAGATCTGCCCCTTCCTCTCCACCACCCTTCTCCATCACTTCTTTTTTTGCTGCAAAACCACCTGCGTAAACTTTTTGCTGCAGTCTATTCTCTACTTTTCCCTCTATTCTCTATGTAGAAGCTCATATATCTCCTAAAAATGCAAGTTTTATCATGTCACTTGATTAAAACCCTACAAGAAGCCATTTAGTAACACAGCTTAACAGTTATCTCTGTCAGCTGTCACCAACCTTTTGGACCTCATAGACCACCAGTTGGCTACCGCTGATCTACAAAATCTGTCTCCCACACCATACTTTTTATCATTTACACACACACACACACACACACACACACACACACACACACACACACATACACACATGCACATACACGTACTAGTACATACTTCCAAACAATAGTGACCAATACTGTATATGATGTAGCATCTGAAAAGAACATGGTTACACCCATCTCTTCCTTCTTCCTTACTTGTCTAATATCCTACCCATCATTTATGACTTAATACTATGTCTCTGATACTGGGAAGTCTCCTCTGACCCACAACTCAGCCAGATGACCCTCACTTAAGATTCCCTGCTTCTCCCATCTGACTGGTAGACTTCAGTACATACAAGTATGGGCTCTCCTGTCAGACTGCCTAGATTTAAATCCCAGCTATACCTCTACAGCTGTGTGATCTTCAGCAACCTGTCTGCACCTCAGTCTCCATTTATACAATGGAGATAATCATGGTACCTCCTTCAATAGGACTGTGCTGAGGATTACATGAGTTAAAATGGAAATGGATTAGATGAAATTCCAACATCTAATCATTGCTCAGTAAATACTAGGCAGGAGTAATAAGAGTTGGTAGAATGAGTCTATGCTCTCTGTAGGTCATGAAAACGTCATTATATGCTTTATGAAAATAGGTGCATCATTATCCCTCTTGCATAATACTTGACCCATGTGACACATTCAATACACTGTTCTTTAATAAATATATACAACTGAGGATTCAAACCCATCAAAGATTTTCATCTCTCTAAAGAGTTTCAGACTGCTCTAAATTACATGATTACATTTCCTCCCCTGTAACTTTAAAGTCTTTTATACACATACACACACACACACACACACACACACACATACATACACAACAGATATATAGATATACAGGTAGATACATAGATATATGGATATAGATATAGACATAGATATAGTATGTGCTGTATATCACACACTGTGCTAGATACCCAGAGAAGCAAAATGAAATGAGAAAAATAATTCCTATAAGCAGATTCACAGGTAAGGCAAGTTAACTGCTACCAGGGAACACACTATGAAAGTCTTTCCATTAAGCCAAAAAGCAAGCTGACCTTGCCTGATATCAGCCAAGACCATGTTTTATTATAAAGACAAGCTCACTGGAAATGTGTCACACCTACTCATCCTCAGGAGTGGAACACTCTCAAAAACTATTTGACTAAGGCATCCAAGAGAAAATCCCCTGCAGCTTAATTTGCTTTGCACAGGATAACCTTTGCAAAGGAGGCCTGCCATAATGAAATGTACTTAGAAAGTGTTAAAAAAGTGTTGTCCAGACTTACATTTCAGGTGGGAGTGAGAGAACATGGCAGGGAGCTGATAACCACGATAGCATATTTACCATCAGTGATGTCCACTTTGGATTTCTGACTGCCAATCAACATCTTCATTAGCAGAGCATATTTTTATGTCTACTCCACACCTATAATGTTTTAGGTGTAAAGTCCTAATGTAATTTAATCGCATCAAATTATTTTCAAATGACATAAAACCTAGTTACAATGACATTCTTATTATTAAGAAGGTTTTCATACATCAGGTCAAAATATGTCCCTCTACAATCCAGTAATCACATACTCTAAAGCCCCTGACTAATGTAGATAGCCTGGACATTAAATGTGACTCCCGGCACAGTGCTGCAAAGAATTCCACTCTATTTGCATTTCGGCAGCCCTTCTTGGAAGAAACTCAGTGTTTCTAATTAGTCATCTCACTGGTCCACAAACATTTTATGCAGACTGTGTTCTTTCCTCAAACCTCTCATTTGCTCAGAAATGATTGATGGAGGTAAGTGATTTGGATAAAAGGCATTATCTTCATTATAGATGCACATAATCACACACACACACACACACACACACACACACACACACACACACACACACAAAATAGCACTGACAGAATCAATATCTCCTAAATGACATCAAACTTAAATGCAAAGGAAAAGCTAAAATTTAGTGGTTGGAAGCATAGACTTTTTTACCAGGCAGCCCTAGATTCAAGTAATGAATCTTAGGAAACTACCTGATTTCTCTCAACCTCATTTTCTAACCTGTGAAGGGTTGATAATAAAATGTCTACCTGATAAGGTTGTGAGATAATGAATGTGATATGCAGGATGTCTGGGAGAGAGTAAGGAGCAGGCACCTTGGTTTCTTCACCCCTAGCTGTTCAGCTGAGCTTAAGAAAGTGCTCTGCTGGCTCTACTTTTTAAGTGAGACAGAAAATGGACAAGCAAGAAACATTGGATGAATCCAAAACTGATTAATTTCATTCCACCCATTAACATTTTTAGGCAGCTGAAACTGGATGATGGAACCTTTTCTCTTTTTCTTAGTTGTTGGCTAGTGGTACTTTCTCCTACTATACTTGATAAGCCTATGAATCATCAAAATATGTTGAAATCTGTCTGGAAGAAAGGCTGTTTGTGAAAGAGCCAAAAAGAACTCCACTTCTTGAAATAAAAACTTAGGTGGCCTTCACTGACCTTTCTGTTTTAATCTAGCACCCACCAATCAACAATTCTTTTATCTTTTTAAAAAAAATAAATTTTATTGATTTTTTTAGAGAGAAAGAGAGAGGGGATAGGGAATTAGAAACATTGATAAGAGAGAAATATTGACCAGCAGCCTTCTGCACACTCCCAACTGGGGATGTGCCGGCAACCAAGGTACATGCCCTTGACCGGAATCAAACCTGGGACCCTTCAGTCCCCAGGCCACACCGGTTAGGGCTCAATAATTCTTTTCAAAAGCATTTCATCTTTTGGAAAACTCACTGAGGTGGGATGAGTAGACACTTGTGCATTCTAGGTTCTTGGTCTAAATATTAAAAAGGAAAAAGTTCCATTTCTTAAGGTTTGTCTAATTGTTCCTATTCAAGAATTATAATCAGATAATATAACCTGATTAATTGTCAAATAGGTATACCTTCTTTGAGGTCACTCAGGAAAGGGAAGACATTTACCTTCTTTTTTTTTCGAATGAGTTGGTTTAATTCCAAGAACCACAGAATTCAGAAGAGAAAAAAGATGGAAGAACACACTTTGGCAGGATTCCGGGTTGGGTTTCCTCTGACCTTACAGCAAAAGTTGAAATGACAGAGTGAGCAGAATTAAAGAGGAGATTAGCCACTGCATGAAAATTATTCTTTTTTAAAAGACAGTTTATTGATTTTTTTTAAATTTTGTTTTTTAGAGAAAGGAAGTGAGAAGGAGAGAGAGTTACTTCAATCAGTGGCCTCCTGCATGCCCCCACCAGGGATCAAGCCCACAATCCAGGTATGTGCCTTGACTGGGAATCAAACCAGCAAGCTTGTCGAGACAGAACAATGCCCAACCAACTGAGCCACACCAGCCAGGGTACAACTGCTTCAAGATAACACTTCATTCTAGCTATAGGTGGCAAGAGATATCATCACAAGAAATTCAGATGTTAAAACAGGAAAAATTAAGGATCACCATTGCCCAAGCACAAGGAATAGCTCACTTTTGTCCAGATTTCTTAATTCCACTTGTAGCCAGGGAGCTCTTTCCTGAAGTCTTTGCATTTAGATGCTTAAGTTTTTCTGCTCCTCTTTTTGCTTCTGCTTGAATGCCTTTCCTAGTCCATCTCCTTGGCATACTTCTTGAACTGCTTCAGGGACTTCTTCTTCTTGCCACCTTTGCAGCTGGATATGGTGCCTGCCACCCCTTCCCCGGACTCTGCCCTTAGAAGCTGGGACATTAACCTTTTTTACTTCTCTATCATAATTAAGAGGCAAAGTGGGTCTCATAATATCCATGGTATTTAAAAATATATGTGGAGATTATTAATAAAATATAATAGAAACTCATAAATAGTATATATACATACAATGAGATACTACTCAGCAATAAAAAGAAATGGATTGTTTTTACAAGCAACCACAAAGATAAAACTCAAATGCATTGTGCTCATATCTGAATCAGTACACACTGTATAACTCCATTTCTATGCCACCAGAAAAGGCGAAGCTATTAATGATGAAAACAGCAGTGGTTGCCAGGGGTTAAGGATGGAGAAAGGACTTGACTACAAAGAGGTAGCAGAAATTGATTTTTTGGAGTCATGGAACTGATCTGTACCCTATTATCAGAGGTTACATGATTTCATGCATTTGTCAAACCTCATATAATTTAAACTTAAACCCAAAACATGAATTTTACTATCTGTAAATTTAAACATAAATTTTCAAACAGAAAACATGTAATTATCTGTTTAGAGAGGATTAATCTTAACACTTATTTTAAATTGTGAACAAGTGGTTTCTCTTGAACACAAAAAGACTTCATTAATAAAAATCCGAGAAGAACTGATTTTTCTCACATCTACCAGGTATAATTGACAAATAAAAATTGTATGTATTTAAAGTGTCAATGTGATGTTTTGATCTCTGTATACATTGTGAAATAATCGTCACAAGCTTATTAACAGAACCATCACCTCAGTTACCTTTTTTTTTTTGTGGTGAGAACACTTAAGATCTATCCTCAGCAAATTTCAGGTAGATAAGAAAGTATTATTAACTATCATCACCATACTGTACATTAGATTTCCAGAACTTACTCATACTATAAAACTGAATCTCTGTATATTAACATCTTCCCATTTCCCCCACACACCAGTCCCATTCTTCCTGTTTTTATGAGTTCAACTTTTTAAATTCCCACATATAACTGAAATCATGCAGAATGTGTCTTTCTTTGTCTGGCTCATTTCACTTAGTATAATATCCTGTAGGTTTATCTATGTTATTGCAAATGGCATCCTTTTTTTTTTAAGGCTGCATAATATTTCATTCTCTATGTATATATTTATAAGTGTGTGTGTGTGTGTAAATTATACATATATAGTACACATATACTATCCTATATAATAAAAGCCTAAGATGCTAAGTATCCAGTCATCCAGTCATCCATTCAACCAATCAAGCATAATATGCTAATGAATGCTAAGGCCACTAAACTGTGGGCTATGATATGCACTGACCACCAGGGGGCAGACAGTCAACCGATCAATCAGTTGCTACGATGTGCACTGACCACTTGGGGGCAGATGCTCCAACTGGTAGGTTAGCTTGCTGCTGGGGTCTGACCAATCAGGACTGAACGACAAGCCCCGGATACCCTTCTATGGACCCTTCCCAGCTGGCCAACCTTTGGTGTCCCTCCCCTGGCCTGATTGCACACTGGTGGGGTCCCTCAGCCTGACCTGCACCCTCTCGCAATCCAGGACCCCTCAAGGGGTGTCGGAGAGCCAGTTTCCCTATGATGTGCACTGATCACCAGGGGGCAGATGCTCAATGCCGGAGCAGCTCCCTGGTGGTCAGTGTGCTCCCACCAGGGGAGCGCTGCTCAGCCAGAACACAGGTTCACAGCTGGAAATGCAACAGAGATAGCAGGAGCTTCTCTCACCTCCATGGTAGTGCTAAGGATCTCCTCACAGCTTAGGTCAGTGAAAACACCTTGAAGGCTCCCGGACTGGACTGAGAGGGCGCAAGCTGGGTTGATGGATCCCACTGATGCACGATTGGGGCAAGGGAGAGACGCAAGAGGTTGGCCAGCCAGAGAGGGTTTCTAGTTTATATAAAATATCAAATTTTCTTTACATACTCATCAGTTGACAGACATTTAGATTGTTTCTATGCCTCGACTATTGTGAATAATGCTGAAACAGATATTGTTTTGACATATTAATTTCATTTCCTTTGGTTATTACCCAAAAATGGGATTCCTGAATCACATGGTAGTTCTATTTTTAATTTACTGAGGAACAAGAAAACATATTTTTTAAAAACTGTAGTACATGCTTTGGATTGTCTCTGTACTCTATTCTATCCATCTTTGTTGGCAAGGTCAGAGGTTAAATGTTAAATTTCCAAGATTTCTTTTCAGCTGGGTTCCAATTAGAACTGGAACAGATTAGAAGCACTTCAATATCTGAAAGGCATAGCCATCTTCCTGCTTTTACTGATTCTGGTAAGCAAGGTTTGAAAGACAAAGACGTTAGAGCGGGCTCCTGGCAGCAGTGGTGTGCCCTTGAACTCAAAAGTCCAGTGGTGGCCCACCATTCCTCATTCTCTAGACTTTTAGATTACTTTGTAAGAACCCAATGCTCTGTATGATATCCTTTCTGGCTGAAACACCTAGTGTGGTTTCTTTTTCCTACCTTGATCTCGGTTCTCATAAAAGCTAGTTTACTTATAAAATGGTCCTCTGTTATGGTGCCTAAAACCAGGATTATTTGGAAGTTTCATAAAAGTGCCATTTAAATTCAACAATCCATGGCCAAAGTAAGCTACCTTGTGTTTTCTAGATTTTTTTCAATAATACTCAGTATTTGCACACTGTGTTGTAATGATGACATATGTTAGCATAACATGCTATCTCTAGGCAGATATTTCATAATATTAAACCTAGCAGAAGATTTCATTTCCTAGATATCTCAAATAAAGTCTCAGAATTTAGCTTGATTGGTCAAACCCAGGAAATCTGCTCATTCCATCACCCCAGCTCTAGGAGGTCACAGCCCAGGTCACTCCCATTACTAATAAACGAAGGCATGAAATAAAACCTTTTACCTACTGACAACTGCCAGCATGTTCTTCAAATGTGTTCTGTTCATTACTTATAAATTTTAAATGTATTTTCACTTCTCTGTTAACAATGAACCACATTAAGCCTAAAATCAGTGTTGCAGACTGGAAGGAAGGAAGGAAGGAAGGAAGGAAGGAAGGAAGGAAGGAAGGAAGGAAGGAAGGAAGGAAGGAAGGGAGTCTGATTTGTTTCCCATGGGGCTTGGCAAACATAGCCTGCATTTCTATTAGAAATCAGTCTAATTTTGGATGGCCTAGGGATAGAGCTTCCTGAATTGCTACATCTCTTGGAAAGATAGTTGAATGATTTTAATATGGGCACCCACCTTGCTCAAATGCTGAAACAAGGACAGGATTTTGGACAAGGTATACAATGTAAATGCATCAGTGAGAATAAAGATTATGAATGCGTGGTTGGAGAATGCCTTGCACCAAAGGTTCACAATACATTCATATTAAGGGAATGGTGAACAAGTATTTTGGGGCTTTATAAGAGTAAAAAAGGTTGGCCTGAGCCTCACCCTATGTTACTCTTTCATCATCTTTTACAAACAGCTTGAATCACTTACGGATCGCTAATGACCCAGCACTAAAACACATTTGGCCCTAACAGTCCTTTTCTGTTTAGACATAATCTCCTAGAAAGTGTTTCTCAGTGTGGTCCCAGGGCCTCCTCTATTAGAATCATAATGGGACTGTGCTTGCTCAAAGATTCAGATTCTTAGAGTTGTCTCCAAATTACTAAATTTGACTCTCTTGGGCTAGCCCCTTGAAGTCTGCACTTTGACAAGCATCTCTATAGGTTTGATAAACAGGTCAATGAGATGATGGTTCTCAACCTTGGCAACATATATGAATCTGGGAGGATGGAAAGAATTAAAATTCCCCACAATCAGACTGCATGCACACAGTTACTCAGGCAATCTCTGGAGATGTGGCTCAGGCATCAGTTGTTAAAGCTCCCTGGTGATTCCCATGTGCAGCCAAGAATGGGAAACTTCAGACTTCTACATACTTCCATTTTTCTGTCCAATAAAAGGATGAAAGCCCCCTGGACAAAATGATACTTTTGATCATAGAGAAAAGACTAGATTGCTTATTCAGAATACAGATATCCCCAAGAAATATACTGGATAAAATACCCTTGGCAGAAATTCAGAAATCCACCCCATTAGTGTTCTAAACTTTGAAAGAATATAAAAATTTGGTCACCAGAATACCAAAGGTATGAGAGCAATTGACTTTGACAGCTGCAACATGATCTAGGAAAACCAACCGCTTATATTCCAGAAAATAAGCAAGAAAGAACATTCTGAATCCCTGTGAGAAGGGTCCCTCTGGGACAGGGCTTCTATGGCTTGCCCAAAGAATTAGAAATTCTTGTTATTTCCATCTAGTGACTGCTGACAGTTAAGAAATAAGTGTGTGTGTGTTTTTTTTAAGAAAATAATTGTTATGCATTGTCTAGTCCAATTATGAAGTAATAAATATTTCCTTGCAAATGAGCAGATTAACTTAATAATAATGACAGGTTATGGTGACCTACATTAGTTCCTAGGGCCCTTTAAGGAGTCAACAGGAGAAACCGCAGAAAGATAGAATGCCTGCAAAGTAGAATGTCTAAAATTTATTGTTTTAGACTTCAAAGTTTAGAACACTAATGGGGTGGATTTCTGAATTTCTGCCAAGGGTATTTTACCCAGTATATTTCTTGAGGGTATCTGTATTCTGAATAAACAATCTAGTCTTTTCTCCATGATCAAAAGTTGTCCTTTTAGTTCACAAAAAGCTTAAGCTTTATTTAAAAACTAGAGACTCAGTTCACGAATTCATGCACGGGTGAGGTCTCTTGGCCTGGATGGCAATCAAGGCATATTGAGGGGCCAGCCAGGGCAGGAACCCCAGGCAGTTGGCTGGTCGGGAGAAGGGGCTGCAGGAGATTGGCTGGCCAAGGAAGGTTGGCTGTGAGGGTGCACTGACCATCAGGAGGCAGCTCCTGAATTGAGTGTCTGTCCTCTGGTGGTCAGTATGGGTCATAGTAACTGGTCGTCGGTCGTAACGTTTCTAAAGAAACTTGCATGTAAATAGAGGTAGGATTGCGATTTTATATATGTAACATTGATTAAACTCAAGATAATGACTATCTAATTAAAAGTAAGCTTTGTGAAACTTCTGTTTGGGCAAAGATTTTAATACCTTTATTGCTTTTCTCTTTCCTTTGTATTCCACCAATCATCCCTTATCGCAACACATTATGATTCTTGCATCAGACTCAAGCATCTCTCTCCATTCTCATCCTGGATCTTGAATTTCAGCAGAAACACATTAAAAGGCAATTGTAGTGAGGGCAAGGACATTTATTTGCCAGAAGAAAGCTGCCAGGCACCTATGGAAAAAGCCATCTCAACAGCCCTAATCTATGGCTGGCTCCCAACTTGCCCCTTCATGTAATCAAAATGTCTCCAATATTATTGTCCTATAATATTGAACTGCCAGTCTCTGAATCAATAGGTCTGGGGTCCTGAGATTCTGCATTTCTAAGTGCCCAGGGGATACTAATGATGCAGGTCCATGGAGCACACTTTCAATAGGAAGGTATAGGATACTCTTCTTGGTAGAAAAGGAAACAGGGATGGGAAAAGACTATGTCCACTGTCCCACATTTGCTAAGTATTTTCTGATAATGGTTGATTCTGGGGAGCCATTGAGCCCACAACTCCCTAATCTTATTATCAGACCCTTATTCACAGGGTATCAATGGCACCAATTTGTGCCAGGACTTTGCCCCTGGCCAGAGTTGACTGAATCAAGGATGGATATATACTCAAAGCTGAGCCAATCAGCTTCTTCTGCTCTTGAGAATTTAGGATTGAATTTCACAGATGCCAGTCATGAATTTCTTGAACTAGGGGATGTAAATATCTGTAGCAGTCAATGTACTCCATGTGGAAAGAGTAATAGGGACACAGAAAAGCAACACTGGTAAGCAGAGGTAGGAGACCACCTGAAAATTGGTTGCCACCTGGATCCTTGAAAACCTTCAGGTCTTATTTTCAGATCCTTCTCTTTTTATCCCAAGATTCCTAGAAACAGCCCTGTATCCTTTTAACAAATCTCCCCCCCCCCTTTTTTTTTTTTTTTTGCTTAAACAAATTCCAATGCAAACAAAATGCATTTTCACTTTTTATCATATCAGCCCACATCCACAGGGAAAACTTTCATTCACCTCATATTAACATCGGGTTCTGTCCCAGAGGTCAGAATCTTAGAGGGGAAAAAATAGTTCATCTATATCCAGCAGTGGCAGGCAGCTTCTGGGGCTAAGTGTGAACAATTCTGGGACCTTCTGCAAGTCATTAAAAAGGGGCCTTCATTTCCTCCTGGAATGTCAGACAAGGTCAACTCTTCAAACTTTTCCAATAATTAAGACTGTTTACTTTGATCTACTTCCTTCCTTCCCATGTCCTTCAACCTTGCTATCCTTACATATCCAGTATAAAGAAACCTTGCTTAGTCTTCCATTTCTCCTCCCTATGCAGGCAATCCCCACCCCATGGGAGACAAGTGACTGGTCCACAGAAGGCATATAGGATATGGTAGCTATAATTTTTATAA
>PVJN01000369.1:73822-213469 GCA_004026805.1 Lasiurus borealis | reverse complement strand
GTAATAAACTGTTTTTCTCTTGCTGCTTTTAATATTCTCTCTTTGTCTTTTGCTCTTGGTATTTTAATTATGATGTGTCTTGGTGTGGTCCTCTTTGGATTCCTTTTATGTGGGGTTCTGTGTGCTTCCTGGACTTGTAAGTCTATTTCTTTTACCAAATGTGGGAAGTTTTCAGTCATTATTTCTTTAAATAGGTTTTTAATATCTTGCACTCTCTCTTCCTGTGGCACCCCCACAATTCTGATGTTGGTATGCTTGAAGCTGTCCCAGAGTCTCCTTACATTATATTTACATTTTTGGATTCTTTTCTCTTCTTGCTTTTCCAGTTGAGTGTTTTCGGTTTCTTTATATTTCAAATTTTTGACTTGATTCTTGCCTTTCTCTAGTCTGCTGTTAGGACTCTGTATATTTTTTATCTCAGTCAGTTTCTCTAGTTGGTCTTTTTCATCTCCTCTTGGGACTCGCTAAATTTATGCCTCATCTCTAGCATCTCTAGCAGGATCTTTTGCATCTCTAGTAGGCAGGATCTTTTTTGCATCTCCTTTTGGCTCTCACTAAATTTATCCATCTTTTCTAGCATATTCTTGAAAAACCTTATAAGCGTGGTTTTGAACTCTATATCCAGTCGTTTTTTTGTCCTCCATTTCTTTTGTTTTTGATCCCTTCCCTTGTCTCAGCATTTTAACTATGTTGGGGAAACTTCTGAACTTGCAAAACCACAGAAGCCTCTGCTGAGCTTGGGATGGGTGGAGTCTCAGGGCTTAAGGAACTGCCTTGCCTTCCAGTCGGCCCCGCCCTCCACGGCCCCGGAGTCTCACTTTACTGGGTAATGGCTGGAGCAGTCCTTGTGCGCACGCCCTCCTGCAGTGCCTCTAGACCGTTGCCTTTCCAGCTCCCCTGCGCCCCAGGACCACACGAGTCTAGATCTCCAGGGTTTCGCCCAAAACAGGGGTCCAGTGGACTCAGAAGTGGCACAGTTGGGAGGGTCTGTCTCCTGCCCAGTCGCAAAAGCCAGCAGCACAATCAGCAATCTGTCCTCCACGTGGCGCCGTGTGTGCGCGTGACCACGACCAGACCTCCTATCTTTTGCGACTCCCCTAAATTTCCGTGCACTTCTCCCTTTTCACAGTCCAAACTCCCCCCCTATGAGTTTCGGCTGGGTCTGGGGTTTAGTGTCTCCGTTTCCCTCCCGTCAGAGAAAGCCAGCCAGGTACTTGGGCATCGGCTCTCTCAGCGCGCGCGTCTCCATACCTCAGCTTTTTGCAAATCCTCTGGGTTTCTGTGAGCCCCTCTCTTTCCTTCTAGTTGTAGAACTTATACTTGGCCAGCTTTCCTGTGGTTCTGGATGATGTCTGTTCTTTTAGTTGTAGTTTTGAAATTGTTGTGCAAGGCAGCAGTGTAGGTGTTTACCTATACCGCCATCTTGGCTGTCTCTAGAAGACTATTTCTTAATAGCTATAGTTTTAATAGTTCTCAAGTAAGTATGAAGACTCTTTTAAAAAAGAGTGTCAATTAAAGCTTTTTATGGGTTAGACATATTTTGTTTGCTTTTTGACAATACTAATATCAAACTGAAAATTTATGATCTTTATTTTTAAAGAAAAGACTGAATTAGCAAAGGTATTGTTTAAAGACAGCTCTATTGCTTTTGTAAGTCTATTATCTATAAGGCACAAGGATCCTGTTTCATACGTTCTATCTCAGATCCCATGAGAGCCTCTGGCACATAGTAGGGGCATCCATTTATAGAATGCAATAATACAATACTTATTCATTTGATTTCCTTTGTACCTTTCATATTGAATAAGAACACAACTGTTGAGAGCATTTAATTGTGTGAGTTCATGGAATGGAACCTCATATCCCCTTGTGTGTCAATGTTGCTGGGAGACCTCGGTTACTGCCTACAATTTGTTTTTGTATTGAATAAAGCTGCAGAAACCCAATCCAACATTTTTTGGCAAGGAAGCTCCCTTTCATCATTCACCTTCCTCCCAGGGGACTTGGAGAGCCTTCTCTTCTTGGAAAGCTTAGGCATTTGCAACTCTTTACACCTACTGTGTCCCTTGAGGTATATTATTTTTCCAAATTTCAACAGGAAAGTTGGGTTGGTATATCCTCACACTATTTTTTCACTCTTCTTTCAACTCTCAGGAAAATACGAATCATCTGATAGCAACATCTGTATTGCTGCTGCTGTCATTGACTCTTGACTATAATTAACACAACTCTACCTAATTTATCTAACATGACACCTTATTCTTAGCTTTCTATTAAAATCTTCCTTTGGAAATCACCTGAATTTTTCCTTGATAATGATCCTCAGTACGGTACATGGCTTAATGATTCCAGATATATCAGGGTCTTTATCCTCAACCTTTTGAAATTTTAGTTTTACCATAAAAGTAATAATCAGGTTGTCACTATAATTAACAATGATACTTTTGATTAAGTATTTGTTTTACACATGTGCAGCTAAACTATTGTAATCCTAACTTATTTAGATCCTCTCTTTCTATCATGCTATAGAAACAAAGAAAGGAAAAAAAATTACTATTATGTGGTATTTTCCTAGTGAATATTTAACATGTTTTGAAAGTCATTTCAAAATCACAGCATTATATATAATATTTTCTGCTAAAGTACAATCCTTTTCTGATTCCTACACCAGGAATTGGCAAACATTTTCTGCTAAAGGCCAGAGACCATATATTCTAGGACTGCAGGCCATATGACTCTGTCAGAGCTACTATTCTGCCTTTGGAGCAGGCCAGCAGCCACAGAGAAGAAATATAAATAATCTGGCTGTTTATTATTTTTTCTGGACACTTATATTAGAGAGCTCTTATAACAAAATGCCACATATTAAGTGACTTAAACACCAGAATTTTTTTTCTGACAGTTTTGGAGGTTAGAAGCACCAAATCAAGGAGTCAGCATTCTGGTCTCTTTAGAGAGGTTTCCCTTTAGCTTGAAAATGGCCTCCTCTCTGTGCCCTGTCATGGTCTCCACATGTGTGCCCACATCCACATGGTTGGCAGCAAAATTTGTGTATTTGTGTATCCAAATGTCTTCCTCTTCTTAAAAGGACACTTAACCAGATTGGATTAGTGATCTCCTTTATTGATTTAATTTTAACTTTAATTAGATGGGGGTTTAAGGTTCTTGCTTCATATAATTTTCAAGTGTCCCGAAAAGTTATTCTTCTTTTTCTTTTTAATGCTTTTCAAACATTTAAAATTGTAAAATTCCTTTGCTACCTCTTAGGCCCTTAAAAATAAGCAGCAGAACAATTTCTACCCAAAGGCCTTAGTTTGGCAACTCCTGTCCCAGAGAACCATTCCTTCCCAAAAGCATTTCAGGTGAATCTGATCCTGTAAGTCAAATTACATGCAACTTACAGTACATTGTTGCTTTCCTGATGAGAAGACACTATCTTTATTACAATTTAATTTTATATCTAAACAATAAAAATAACCTAATAGGTAATATTGTTGTCTATTGATGTCAAGTTCTGATGGCTCCAATGTTATCAGATTACTATTGTAGGACATAACTTAGCTTGTCTTCATATTTTAACTTATCTTTCGAAAGATATACATGTAAAAATAATATCTTATATTTTCATATTTGTCAAAGTTTACTGTTCTGTTTCACAGGCTTTATATCATTTAATTCTTACAATTTAGCTCTTAGGCGTAGTGGTAATATTTGTTCAATTTTCTTATCAGTGTTAAATAACCAGCCCACAGTTTTTGCTTTATTATTGATGACTATATATATATATATATATATAAACAAATTGAATAAAGACAATATTACTCCCAGATTAAGAACAAAAAATCTGGCCAAAGTTGCATGTCTAAATCTCTGATCACAGCACGTGCAAGAATCAGCTAATGAAAACATAAAAACCTAGTGTAGCCCTAGCCATTTTGGCTCGCTGGATAGAACTGTGTACTGAAGGATTCCAGTCTGGTCAAGGGCACATACTTTGGTTGCAGGTTTAATCCTTGGCTCTGGTCTGGGTGGGTGCAGGAAGCAACAAATTGATGAGTCTCTCTCACATTGATGTTTCTCTCTCCCTCTACTATCTCTAAAAATCAATGAAAAAATATCCTTGGGTGAGGATTAACAACCACCACCAAAAAGTGGAACAACAAATCAATGTTCCTCTCTCTTTATTAAAAAACAAAATAAAGTTGTTGTTTTTATAAAAATGAATAGGTAAATTAACAATCAGAGAGTTAAAATGATTATCATACAATAAATTTAAAGGTTTAACATGGACAAGAGATTTCTGGAATTTTATATAATTTAATGTAGACATAAGCCAATTAAATGCTTTCTATTTTATATTTATGCTTATGTAGTATTTTAATACACTCATATAATATTCCAGAATTAAATTTTGCACCTTCTGTAAATGTTTATCATTCAATTGGAGGCCCATTGCACAGAATTCATGAACAGGGGGCAGTTCCTAAGCCCAGACTGCACCTTCTCCAATCCGGGCCCCTTGGGGATGTCCGACTGCTTCTCACAATTCAGGACTACTGGCTTCTAACCGCTTGCATGCCTGCCTGCCTGATCATCCCTAAGCCTTCTGTCTGCCTGCCTGATGGCCCCTAACTACACCTCTACTGGCCTGATTGCCCCTTACCACCTCTGCAACGTCCCACACCTGGGACCCAGGATTACCTCCTCTGGCTGTCACAGGTACCTGTAACCCTGGCTTCTCTTCCTCTGGCTGGCCTCAGGCACCCAGGACCCAGGCTGGCTTCCCCTGGGCTGGCTGCAACCACAAAGGACTTTGGGAGGTGGCTGCACCTGGGCTGCAGCCTCAGGTACTGGCACCTGGGACCATGGGACAGGCTACTTGTCCCTGTCTGGGCTTCAGCCTGGCTGGTGTCCATTCTTCTCTCCCCAGTGTTGAGTATCTGAGCCATTATGGCATGAGAGTGTGACAACCATTTGCATATTAGCTCTTTATTATATAAGACTAGTGGCCCAGTGCATGAAATTTGTGCATGGGGGATGGGTCCATCAGCCCGACCTTCACCCTCTCCAATCTAGAAGCCCACAGGGGATGTCCTACTGATGCTTTAAGTCTGATCCCATGGTTCTCTGCTCTCTGCAGACCTGCCGGCTTGATGTCACTGCAGGCTCTGGTGTCTGCTCTGTGGGGGCCTGCTTGGCCTTCACCGCTGGGGCCTGTTGTCTTCTCTCTGTGGGGGCTCTGCTAGGGCTACTTGTTTCTTGCTGCCATGGGCAGGGGTAAGCAGTGCCCTGCTGTCTACTCACTCACTGTGGGGGATGTGCCTACCCCACACCAGGCCATTTGGGCATGCCAGCTCCGAGCACAGGGATCCTGGGATGTTCCCGCCCCACCCTAGGCCTACATGCAGGCCTATAGGCTCAGAGGGGCCTGGCCCCCAAGGATGCCGGTTCCCAAGACTCAGGCTATTTGGTGCTCACAAGTACACAAGCAGCCAACCCACCTCCGGCTGCTCAGCATCTGCACATGTAAACATGGAGTGGGGTCTAGAAACGACCCCTGACCACTCCAATTCTATGCATGAGCTACAGGCTCAAAGCAGCCTGGGTCCCAAGGATGCCTGATCCCAGGAAACAGACCACTTGGTACTGGCACACATGCAAGGGGCCGTCCAGCCTCCGGCCGCTCAGCGCGCCTGTATATGCAAATTAACTCACCATCTTTGTCAGGATAATTTGCATACTCTCTCCTGATTGGTGGGCATTGTGGAGTGATGGTCAATTTGCATCTTTCTCTTTTATTAATGTAGATGATATACTTACTATTCATGTTAACATATATTAGCATACATATTTAAACTTACATTTCTAACCACACTATGTTACAGAATTCAAACATAATTAAGACATGACCTTGTTTTCTAAATAGGAAAAACAGTCATGAAAACATTTATCATGTCATAAGGCAAATGTAAATATAAATCTATTACAAATTTATACTTAAAAATGTATGTATTTTAGGTCAGATCTGTAGAAAATTGACTAAGAATTAGGTAGCATCTGAGAAAAACTTTGAAATAAATAGCATTTCAATTCAATGATTGACTATGGGTACAAAATTAGTTCTCTTCCCAACTCAACTCACACTAAAATTTCATGAGATATAAAAAATAAAAACAGAATTATAGCAGTACTGGAAATACAAAAGGGATCTTATAATTATACTAAAGGCCCATTGCATGAAATTCTTTCATGGGAAGGGACATTCCTCAGCCCAGCCTTTACCCCCTCCTGTCTGGCATCTCACAGGGGATGTCTGACTGCCAGTTTAGACCTGTCTGTGAGATTGAGTCTAAATCAACAGTCAGATATCCCGCTCAGAATCTGGGACTGCTGGTTCCTACTACTCACCTGCCTGCCCGCCTGAATGTCCCAACCACTCCCCTGCTAACCTAATTGATGCCTAACCGCTCCCCTGCCAGCCCAATTGCCCCCAACTGCCCTCAGCTGCCAGCCTGGTTGCCACCAAATATCCTCCCCTGCTGGCCTGATCTCCCACAACTACTCTCCCCTGCCCACCATCTTGTGGTGGCCACCTTGTGGCAGCCATCTTGTGATGACATGGGGGCATCCATATTGTGGCAGCCATATTGTGACTATGTGGGGGTGGCCATATTGTGGTGAAGTGTGGGCACGAGGGCCACCTAAGCTTTTATTCGAAAAAATGAAGGTAGTAAGTAAATTCTGGAAAATTCTTTGTAAATGATTGAGAATCCATAACTTCATGCTAGGGAAAACTGCCAAAGTATAAGTTTACTAGCAGAATATTGGAACTGAAATGAAAAAAAAACAAAAAACCACAAGAGCAGGCAAGAGCAGAGGCTAAATAATGGATGGAATCACTGCAGTCACTTGGGAAATTGATTAAAATTAAGATAACTAAAGCAGAACTTTTCTAGTTTGGTTATTTACTTATTTTATTTTTGGTTAACATTAATGTAAAATATAGAACTTATAATATTTCATATTATTATAATGAAAAAAAGAAAGTAACTTTGATCAGTGCAGTTAAAAAAAAAAAAGAAAGGAACAGAAACAACCAAAGAGCAAACAACATAATTGAGTAAAATATTTAAAGAAAACACAAAATCATCAAAATTGCAATAAATAGGAATAATTTGAATCCCTCAATTAAAAGTGAAGTTTTCCTTAAAAAAAATAAGTAAATAAATGTGCAATTTTTTAATGACAAAATCTCTTAAGAAAATGTTAAAGAACACCTAAAAAAAATTAAAAGATGATAAAGATGTACCAGACAAATAATTAAAATGAAAGTAATGACAATATAATTAAGTACGTAGATATCAAAGGCACAAGTTTTTAAATTGATAAAAGGAGGTGGGATGTGTTTTCACTATATATTGAAACCCTAGATTTTCATTTTACCTTTTAAACAAACAAACAAACAAAAAAACACCTTCCATCATCTTATGATGGGAAGATGACATTGAGAAAAAATTGGTGTTTAGCAAGTCTATTAACTACTAGAGGCCCAGTGCATAAAATTCCTGCATGGGCTGTGGGGTCCCTCAGCCCAACCTGTACCCTCTCACAATCTGGGACCCCTCAGGGATGTCCAACTGCTGGTTTAGACCTGATCTACCATTGTTAAACAGGTAGTCAAACATCCCTCTCGCAATCTGGGACTGCTGACTCCTAATCACTTGCCTGCCTGCTAGCCTGATCACCCCTAACCACTCTGCCTGCCAACCTGATACCTCTAACTGCTCAGCTGCCTACCTGATCCCTCCTAACCACTTCTGCCTTGGCCCCCACTGTGGCAGCTTCTTCTGGAAGGACATACAGAATGACGTGTGAAAGGCCATTCAGCTGTCCAGTCTAATTAGCATATTGCACTTTTATTATTATAGGCAATTACCTTTGCCTTTTCTATTTATTGCTAATATTGTGTGAAAATTTGACTTCTGTACTTTTACTTTATTTTTTTTTCTTCCTTTTGTTTTTGTTAAAACTCACCCAAGAATATTTTTTTCCATTGATTTTTTTTTAAAGAGTGAAAGGGAGAGAAGGAGGGGTAGAAAGAGAAAGAAAGGAATATTCATAAGAGAGATACATGGATTGGTTGCCTCTCACATTTGCCTGACCTGGAACGAACCTGCAACCGAGGTGCATCCTGTTGACTGAGAATTGAATCTGTGACCCTTTGCTCAAGTGGCAGACACTCTAACCACTGAGCGAATTGGCCAGAATCTTTTAGTTTCTTGATTTATGATAACACTTAGCATCCTAAAATTTCTTTGATCTCCCAAAAAGAAATATATTCACTATGGAGAGGTTCCTGTTATGAAATAAATAAGCTATTAAAATTTGAATCACTTCATATGTCCTCCAAGTTACAATATTTCCTGGAAGAAATATCAACAAATTCATGAATATCTCAAAAGTACATTATAAGTAATGTAAAGATAACCATAAACTTTTATTAACGTATACATTAAGAAATAGACATTAAAGACGAACACATTTGGTTATTGATCTGGACTTCACAGTAAAACAAAGAGGCAAGTATAGTGCAAAAGAAAAGAAAGTGTGGTCATATTGAAGAACATAAATGCCATTAGCCAAAGTCACTAGCAGAGGAAGAAAGTTTATTTTGAAAAAGGAAATAGTAAGTACAGTTCCAATGCCATCTGTTCAGAGTAGTTGATACAATGAGAAAAACGTGTAAGTCTGGTGGATAAATTATATCTGGATTAGAAGAACACATTCAGAAGAGATAGGTTCCCAATGAAGGCTTGGCAATTTAAGTGATGAGAGGATAGCAAAAGAATATAATTCACTTCTGGACTATAAAATGAAAGAAAAAAGGAGGAAGGAAGGCAAGAAAGAAGGGATGCCTTTTATTTCTTCTTCTTGTCTAATTGCAATGGCCAATACTTCCAGTTCCATGTTGAACAGGAGTGTTGATAGTGAGCATCCCTGTTTTGTTCCTATTCTTTGGGGAAATGGTTTTAGTTTTTGCCCATTGAGTATGATGTTAGCTGTGGGTTTATCACATATAGCTTTTATTATGTTGAGGTATTATCCTTCTTTTCCTACCTTGTTGAGAGTTTTTATCAAGAAAGGGTGTTGGATATTGTCAAATGATTTTTCTGCATCAATAGATATAACTATGTAATGTATTACGTTTATTGATTTGTGGATATTGTACCATCTCTCAATTTGTTTTTGTGATGTATCACGTTTATTGATTTGTGTATATTGTACCATCCTTGCATTGCTGGGATAAATCCTACTTGGTCATGGTGTATGATCTTTCTGATGTACTGCTAGATCTGATTTGCTAGAATTATATTGAAGATTTTGGTATCTATATTCATGAGGGATATTAGACTGTAATTCTCTATTATTGTGTTTTCTTTAGTTGGTTTTGGTATTAGGATGATGCTGGCTTCATAGAAAGAGCTTAAAAGTATTCTTTCCTCTTGAATTTTTTTGGGAATATTGAGGAGAATACATTTTAGTTCGTCTTTGAATGTTTGGTAGAACTCCACCTGTGAAACCGTCTGGCACTGGGCTTTTGTTTGCTGGAAAATTTTGAAGACTGATTCAATGTCTTACATAGTTATTGGACTTTTGAGATGTTTAGATTTTTCCTGATTGAATTTTGGAAGCTTATATTTTTCTAGGAATATGTTCATTCCCTCCAGGTTGCCCATTTGTTGGAATTTAGTTGTTTATAGTATTTTTTTAAACAATCCTTTGTGTTTTAGTGGGGTCTGTTGTTATTTCAACTTTTTTCTTTCTGGTTTTGTTTATTTGGGCCCTCCCTCTTTGCTTCTTGGAGAAACTGGCAAGAGGTTCATCAATCTTCTTTATCCTTTCAAAGAACCAGCTCTTGGTTTTTGTTGATTTTTTGTATATTGTTGGTTTGTTTGTTTCAGTGTGTTTATCACTGCTCTGATCTTTATAATCTCCTTCCTTCTGCTTACACTGGGTTTTCTTGTTGCTCTCTTTCTAGCTCTTTCAGTTGTAGGCTTAGATAATTTATTACCATTGTTTCTTGTTTTTTGGAGTAGGCTTATAGACCTATGAACTTCCCTTACAGACTGCTTTTCCTGTGTCTCATAGATTTTGGATTATTGTGTTTTCTTTGTCATTTGTTGTCATGATGTCTTTTACTTCTTCCTCAATCTCTCTGGTTATCTAGTCACTGTTTAATAGCATGCTGCTTAATCTCCATATGTTTGATTTCTTTGGATTGTTTTTATTGTAGTTGATATTCAGTGTTCTGACACTGTGATCTGAGAAGATGCTTGATATGATTTCTATCTTTGTGAATTAGAAGAGACTTTGCTTATGACCCAAAATATGGTCTATCTTTGAAAATGACCCATGTGAACTTGAGAAGAGTGTATATTCTGTGGCTTTGGGCGAAATGTTCTGAAGATGTCAATTAATTCCATCTGGTCTATTTGGGAGTCATTTGGGATTGATGTTTCTTTTCTGATTTTTTATTTAGAGGATTTGTCCAATGGTGAGAGTGGGTATTAAAGTCTCCTACTATGATTGTATTGCTGTCATTCTCTCCCTTAATATCCTCCAGGAGTTTTTTATATGTTTGGGTTTTCCTGTATTGGGTGCATATATGTTTACCAGAGTTAATTTTCCTTGTTGGGTTGACCACTTTAGTATTATGAAGTGGTCTTTCTTATCTCTTGTTATGTCTTTTATTTTGAGATCTAATTTAACAAGTATAAGTATTGCTACCCCAGCTTTTTTTTTTATTTCTATTTCCCTGAAACACCATTTTCTATCCCTTCACCCTTAGCATGTGTGTTTTCTTCTGAGGTGCGTTTCTTGTAGATAGCAAATATATGGCTCATGTTCTTATCCAATCCATTAACCTATGTCTTTTTATTGGGGTATTTAATTATTTTACATTTAAAGTTATTATAAATTGGTACTTATATTTTACCATTTTTATTCTTTACACCTGTTTTCCTTCTTCTCTTCCTTTTTTTTTTTTTTTTTTTAAATCAGACGCTTTAGCATTTCTTGCATTGCTGGTTTGGTGATAAATTCTCTTAGTCCTTTTTTGTCTGTGAAGTTCCTGATTTCACCTTCAATTTTGATTAATAGCCTTGCTGGGTTTAGTATTCTTGGATTCAGACCCTTCCTTTGCATGACTTTGTATATTTTATTCCATTACCTTCTGGCCTGATGTTTTTTCTATTGAGAAATCAGTTGATAGTTTGAAGGAGTTCCTTTGTAGGTAACTTTGTATCTCTCTCTGGCTGCTTTTAAGATTCTTACTTTGTCATTGGTGTCTGACAGTTTAATTATAATATGCCTTGGTGTCAGTCTTTTGGGATTCATTTTGCTTGGGACTCTGTCAGCTTCTTGGATTTGTTTGGGTGTTTTCTTTACTATATCAGGGAAGTTTTCTGTTATTATTTCTTCAAACAGGTTTCCCATTCCTTGCTCAGTTTCCTCTCCTCTGGAACCTCTTTTATGCATATTTTGTTGTTTTTTCTATTGTCCTAAATTTCCCTTAGACTTTCCTCCTGCTTTTTATTTATTTTTTTTTCTAGAAGCTGCTTTACTGGGGTATTTTTTTCTACCTTGTCTTCTAGATCACTGATGCAGTCCTCTGCTTCTTCTATTCTAAGCTTGATGCTTTCTATTGAGTTCTTTACCACAGCAATGTCATTTTTCATTTCTTGATTCTTCTTCATTTCCTCTTGGTCCTTACTCATATTGTATGACCATTTCTCTGCATTCTTGCTCTGATGGGTTACTTACCTCCTTTTTTTTTTCATTCCTTTTCTGGTGATGCCTGCTTTTCTTTCATATGTGAGCTGTTTCTTTGTCTCTCTTTTCTCTGGATGTCCGGTTATGTAGTTCTTTCTTTCCTTATCCCAGCCAATACCTGACCTTTCCATGGTGGTGTTTAGAGCTCATCTGAATTCATGTGTTTGCACCAATTAGGGACTAGTGTTCTAGATTTGTATCTGTTTGGTGGATTCTGTAGTTGTAGATTTTCAGGCTTCTGATAACATCCACTTTCCCCTTCAAGATGGCTTGGTCTCTGCACCTGAGCCAGTGGTTCCAGGAGAGAACCCAGCAGTAGTGGATCCTGAGCTGTTCTTTCTATCTGTTCCAGGACAAGGCTCAGGACACATGTATCTATTTTGCCGCCATATTTTTTAGACCCTTGTTGCCTCTTTCTTTCCGATCTTCACCAGCAGCCAAGCTTTTCTTTCTCTCTCAAGAGGTTTTCTGCTGCTGTAAAGGCATTTCCAAAACCAGTCTGGCATTGGGAGAAGCGGGGAATGGCTGGAAAGAGCCAGAGAGCTTAGCAGAGCAGCAGTCCTGGATGAGGATGGGTCCCCATGGGAGGGTAGGGAGCAGAGAGGGAATGTGGTCATGCCGGGGAGAGGGGGTGTGAGGGCATCAGGACTGTCCCAAGCCAAGGAGCCCTGTGGTAACATACTTTTAATATTACTTACTCAAAAGAGGCTACTTGCCAACAGTAAACTCAATTATTTGGCTATAGAAGGACCTGGATTACTGTGACATCTCTGTGGCTTTGCATCTGCTCATGGTATCTCAGTTTTGAATATTTGATTAAGATTCCCATATTCAGAGCAGCCTTGGCCATCAACATACTGTAAACCAGGTCTCCACACTCTAACTAGCCTTAAATATCTGGGGACTTGGGTGAAGTTCCCACAGTTACAAACAAAAAAATTAGATTAATAAATAAATTCAAAAGCTTTATTTTTTAAAAATAACAACAAAACATATTAATCACTACTTAGATTAATGCATAAATAAGTAAGTAATCAAATATACCAAATAAAAAATAATCAAAAAAGGGTCACTTGAACATGAATAGAGAACATTTAAAAAATGTCATGAGAAGTTAACTTGTATAATGACATCCAAATAAAATTTAAAAGCTACATGAAACAAATGGTTAGTAAGAAAAACATAATTCACAAAGTTTACCATTGTTTAAATGATGATTTTCCAAAGAAAAAAACTGAACAAGAGACTACCAGACTGCCTCAATTCAATATAGAAAAAACATTCAATTGGTACGTTATAGTCCCATCATCAAAGAACTATAATAATCCCAATGACTTTTAAATTGATCTATAATATAAATAAACAAATTTATAATCTATTTATTTTCTTGATTTTTGATAGCAAAGTAAGTATAGCATTAGATGGTGTTCTAATCCTATCAAAGAAAAAAGTAATATGAAAATTAACCATCACTCTGCTCTGGCCACAAGCCATGCCTACCAGCCAACCAGGAGTGAGTATGCAAATTAACCCAAAGAAGATGGCTGTGGCCACTGAGTGAGCAGAGGCTTACATTTCCCCAGCAATAGAGAAAGCCAAGCTTTCCACGCATCCTGACTAGCCAGGCCTCCACTCAAGGCTACAAAGATTCAATTATAGAAGATAAGTAAATGCCAACAAAAATGGTTGTGGCCATTGAGCAAGTAGGAGGCTTGGCTCCACCCAAGACTACACAGTTTCAATTTATTTATGGTTGATAAATAAATCCCAAATACCAGGGCCTCAGCTTGGGTCACCAGGGGTTGTTTCCAGTTTGTAAACCACCACAGGTCCCTAGCCCACACCCCATGGCTCAAGAGACATTCAGGACACCCTTCAGGGCAAACCAGTTGTCCTACACCTGTGTGCCAAGTGTCTAGCCTATCTAATAAAAGAGTAATATGCAAATTGACTATCACTCCAACACACAAGATGGCTTCCCCATGAGGTCAAAGATAGATGCTCCCATGTGGACCCAAGATGGCCACCACAAGGTGGGCAGCAGGGAAGGGAAGTTGGCAGGGACCAGGCCTGCAAGGGAGGGCAGTTGTGGGAAATAAGGCCAGCAGGGGAGGGCTGTTGGGAGGGAACAGGCCCTCAAGGGAAGGCAGTTGTGGGCCATCAGGCCAGCAGGGGAGGGCAGTTGGGAGAGACCAGACCTGCAAGGGAGTACAGTTGGGGGTGGTCAAGCCTGCAGAGGAGGGAAGTTAGAGGTGGCCAGGCCTGCAGAGGTGGGAAGTTGGGGGTGACTGGGCTTGCAGGAGAAGGCACATAGGGATGACCAGTCCAGCAGGAGAGGCCAATTAGGGGCAATTGAGCTGGCAGGGGAGTAGTTAGCGAGTGATGAGGCAGTCAGGCAGAAGTGGTTAGGGGAAATCAGGAAGACAGGCAGGCAAGCACTTGGGAGACATCAGTCCTCAATTGTCTGAGGGATCCGACTGCCCATTTAGGCCTAAATGGGCAGTCGGACATCCCTCTAGGGATCGCAGATTGGATAAGGTGCAGGTTGGGCTGAGGGACACCCCACCATGTAGAAAATTTATGCAGTGGGCTTCTACTCCTATCTAATAAAGAGATAATGTACAAATTGACTGTCACACTATAACAAAAATGGCAGCACCCATAGCCATAAGATAGTGGTGCCCAGTTTCCTCAGCCCCGCCAGAGTCCCCCAGTCCTTTCAGCCCAGCTATGGGGCAGCAGGCATGCAGTGCGGCTGAACTCACCCTCAGGCTCCCAGCTGCCCAGCACTGGCCCAAGGCACAGGCAAGCCTCAGATGGCGGTTTCTCAGCCACCCAGGGCTGCTGAGGCTTGCCCTGCTGGCAGTGGCAACAGCAGGGATGTGATGGGGGCATCACCTTCCACTAATCACTGCATCGCCTCCTGCCCTTGTGCACTCACCAGACTGTGAAAGAGGGCAGGCTAGGCTGAGGGACCCTCCCTCCAGTACATGAATTTTCATGTACTGGGTTTTAGTAAAAAAAATAACTTGCAATATAATGACAGAATGACCTATAGTTTTCAATATAAAATTGTAAATATTTTATGAAAATACTTTATGACTTTTCAGCCTTTAGTCCAAGAATCCTGATGGTATTTTTTTGTTGTAAAACAAATTTATTTTAGTAGATAATAAAATTATATGACCATCTCCATATACAATAAAAAGAAAATGTCCCAATGTCTCTTACTAATTTCTATAAATAGGCTGTGAAAAAAGAAATGGGTTGGAGAAAACTTCTGAAAGAAAGTGTAAGTGAAGGAGAGCAGAAAATGTAATGAAAACACATACAGTATAGAATCACATTTTCAAAGTAAGCAATGGAGGAGACAGTGATTGCAATAGAATGGTAGAATAAAAACCCTCATTCCCACATGAGGAAAGTAATTTAAAATCAAGACTTATTAATATTAAAAATAAAAACAACTTTTTGTTGTTGAATAGGAATATAAAAATAAGTTGAAAATTATTTTAAATAGAATGTGTTTATTAGCACTTTGCTGATATGGCTAAAAACAGTGACATGTCAACAATAATGAATACATGATGAACACAACTTCTAGCAAGTTTTCCAAACACCATTTATATGACAACCAAACCAAGACTCCTTAGAAAAGCTATTGATTCCAAGTTTGGAAACTTCAAAATGGAAAATGACCATGAATAACATTTTATGTCTAAAAAGCAAGAAAACACATGAAGACTTAAGAAAAGGGATATGTCAAATGGACAAAAAATCTAGGTTGAAGGTGTTCCAATGCCAAAATTGGAATAATGTAAACATTAAGAGATATAATGGTTATAATCTGCTATCAAAAATGAAATAAATAGCCCACCCTGTGGCTCTATGTTTGAGCATCAACTCATGAACCAAGAAATCATCAATTTATTCCCATTCAGGGCATATGCCTGGATTTCAAGCTTTTGCCCAGTAGGGCATGTTCAGGAGGCAGCAAATATTGATGATTCTCTTCATTTATGTTTCAATCTCTCCCTTCCTCTCTTTAAAAATCAATAAAAATATATTGAAAAATGAAATAATCATCCTTTAAATCATAATGATATTTAAAAAAAAAAACACAGGAAAAAAAATTAGGAGAATCCAAGATGGTGGCATAGGTAAACACCTACACTGCTGCCTCGCACAACAATGTTAAAACTACAACTAAAAGACAGAACGGACATCATCCAGAACCACAGGAAAGCTAGCTGAGTGGAAATTCTACAACTAGAAGGAAAGAGAGGGGTTCACAGAGACCCAGAGGAGCTGCAAAAAGCTGAAGTACAGAGCCTCTCACATGGAGAGAGAGGGTTTGGGAGAACTTGGCTGGCTTTCTGGCGGGAGGGAGACAGAGACTCTTAAAGGCATTGAGCCCATTATCCTATGACACTAAACCCCAGATCCAACCGAAACTCATGCAAGGGGGAGTTTGGTTGTGAAAAGGGAGAAGTGCATGGAAATTTAGGGGAGTCACAAAAGATCAGAAGTTTGGAGGCACACACAGCACTGAGCACAGAGGACCCACTGCTGATTGTTCCACTGGCTTTCACAAGAGGGCGGGAGACTTATGTTGGAGACCAAATATTGTTCTCACTAGGTGGATGTAATTGTTCTCACTAGGTGGATGTAAACAGGAGGGCAGAAAGCTGGCCAACCTTAATTGCTCTGAAAGGTCAGAGCTGATTTCTCATTGTTTAGTTGAAACTATTTGTTTGTATCATGTTAATTTCTGTTATTTCCTGCCTAAAGGCTAGGGGTGTGTCCCAAAGCCTTAATAAAAGGGAGAAAAAGGCCAGAGCAAATGGTAGTCCTTCCCACTAGAGGAAGGCTCCCGCCTGGCCCCCCAATATCGCCAAATTAATATTTTCTAGTCTCTTATTTCGTTTGCGTGCAGCCTCCTTCAGAACCCGAACCCTGACCCGGGAACCCTAAACCACGTGGGACGTGGAAAGAGGTTCCCACACCTGGCGCCCGAACAGGGATGTCTGGAGGAGAAGGTATTATTCGCCTAAGAGCAAAGGAAGGAAAATTCACCAAGGAAAATGTTGAGGGAAAATTTACCTAGGAAAAGGTGAGGGGAATTCAATGTACACAAAGCCCACGGATTAACTACAGAGTCGTGATCTGTAAGTAGGGTGGGAGCATCTTTTGCAGCCAGGCTAATGGGGAAGAATTTGGTTATAAATATAAAGAAAACTTTATTGTAGACTTTTGGTTTGCATGCTTAAATAATATGGTTTCTTGTTCAAATTAAAGTCTTAGTTTGCATTTGGAATCTGAAATCTGTAATAAGTGAAACTCCACTGCTGAAACTGCCTCTGGTGTGGAGAAATTCAAAGGTGGCAGGAGAGGGCAAGGCTCTCTGCTCTCCTGCGATGACATTACTGAAGGTTTCATTTAAAAATTATAAGAGAAATAGCATGGAAATGCTAATCTTGGCCAAATTAGGTGCTAGTTATTACTTCAGAAAGCGAAAAAGGAAGAAAACATTTAAGATCTGTCTTTATCTTTTAAACATGAAAAGAAATTCAGCCAGATCTGTTACTCATGCTTTCCTCCCTAAAGTAAGCATGATGTGGAGGAAGTGAGACACTGTGGCAATCCAATATGAAAATCCATTCTCCCAGTATACTAATCTAAAGTCTCCTTTCTCACCATGAAAAAGTTTTAAAAATTTAGAGATGTGTCCGGAATTTCTGTACTGGTGAGGAGAGAAGCCCAGCTTAAAAAGAAATGCGCGCAATTGTCCACCTTTTTGGACATATTAGACAGGTTTTTAAGCTGGAATCTCTCCGCAAAAGCTGCAGAAAAAGCAAAACCAGAACTGGTCTTTATTTTTTAAGAAAAATGGCGTAAAGGAACCAAAAGGAAAAGATTTTGTGTTATTAATCAAGGTTTTCAGCTAAATTAACTAAACTAAATTGGGAGAAAATAAAATAAAATTTATCTAATAATTAGAAATTCAAAATATGTTGTTGATTGGTCTAATAAAAAAAAAGATTAATTCTGTGATTCCAAACTGACATTTTAAAGATATAATTGATATATTAAGATAATTATAAAAAGTATTGTAATCTTTAAATCATATATGAATATATATATTTGATGGTTTTTTCCATGTTAAAATTTCAAGGCTTTAACAGAGATGATTCTTGTAAAGCTCCATGGGCCCAGAGTAATACAAGAAACTTGTTCTCTCTTTTTAAAGGACATCTTCTTAAATTTAACCGATCTAATATACTTGGAATTTCATGGAAAGCTTTATCAAATAAGAATTAAAAACTATATTTTAAATGTTGTAAAGGTTTTGGCCTCTAAGAAGGACACAAGGTAGCACTCTAGGGAGAGGCATAAACACTCAACCTCTGAGAGATCCAGTCTCTCTGTGCCCTAGATGTCAGAGAGGTAACCATTGGGCCAGACAGTGTAAATCAAAATTTCATAGAAATGGGCAGCCTCTAAATCAAGATACAGGGTATGGTCAACCACCAGGAAATGGCCAGAGAGGTGCCCACCTAATCCTGTTATTAATAGGGGAAACCTGCCCTGCAAGGCACACAGTGGATTCCCTCACGCGAGCAACTCCAGGAAGCGCAGGCCTGGATCATAACAGCACCATAGCAGTCACTTTGACTCCCGATAGTGCTCTGCAAGCTATTCCTACAGGAATTTGGGCTCCTATGTCACCAGGAGCATGGTAAAGAGGACGGTAAAGACTCCTAAGAACGTACTTCTTGCAATACCAACAGTTACCAGCTGTACGGTAATATTTCCTGGGGCACATGGGGAAGTATTTTTGACTTATATTCCTGACCCTTCATGGGTAAGAACCCTTAGGTGTACTGATTCTCCCGTTTCTTGTAGTTTCTAAGAAAGGCAAAATTAAGTAAATATTTTTTAAAATTCCAACATTAAAATTTAAAATGACAAAAAGCCCAAAACCACCTTTATTATTAAGCTAGAGGTGGGGCAACATTTGTGGCTTATGAATCAGACATAAACATTTACTAAATTTCTTTTGCTTTAAAATGAGGATATCTACTTTAATTAATAAATTAGCTTTTTATTTTTGTAAGCAATTTGATTAAGTATTCTAATAAAGTAACTAAGACCTTGTCTATACAAAAAAGAAATTGATAGCCAGTTTGAAATTGAATTGCCATAGCATACAACAAAAGAATTTCCTTACAAAATATTATTCTACAATGTCATTATAATTTTTTGATAAATATCCCAAACAAACTCACAATCTAATTCTCTGAATATTTGGTAGCAATTTAAATAAATAAATAAATAACATAACATAAAAGGAATTAAGGCAGGGAGAAGGCACTTGAGCATTCTATATTGGCTTTTCTTGCTGTTTTTGCCAAGACGGACCCTCTCACAGCTGTCGCCTGAGATTTCTGTTCATGCTGAGGTTGAAGCCTCGTGTTGGCTGGTACCATGAATCTGTCTCTCACCCAGTGGTGTGAGCTGGGCCCTTCCTGGAGAAGAAACCTGGGTTCCCCAAGATAAGTGATCAATGCTGGGACCCTGCCAGTAGGCGAGGGGATCCCAAGGCAGGTACTGGGCGTGGAGGCCACAAGGGCATCGGCTACCAAGGAGAAGGAACTGAACCTCACATCAACCTGCATGGCCCCGGAGGATGGCTGGTTAGCCAGAGATGGGCAACTGGAACTTATATGTGACACCGACCACCACCTAAGCCAGGAACTGGGCCTTATGCTGCCCTGCTTTCCAATGACAGGTAAGGTGGGTTGGTACCGTATGGTAGTTCCTGACCTAAGACAGGCACAGTCGCAGAGGGGCCATCAGGAAAAAACTTGGGGATCAACAGAGGTGTGGCACACAGATCCTCACCCCCCAACATTGCAGAGGATCGAACCTTTTCCCCTTCTGAGGGAGGTCTCCTGCCTCATGGCTGCTTCACTTACCACACCCAGCTCTGATCAGGACCCAGGTGACAAGACAGAAACTTGGCCCAGCTCCGTTAGGGACACAGATGACAGACGGAGATTTGGTGTAGCTCAGATTGGGACCCAGCAACAGACAGACTTGGCTGACAACTGCCCTATATTCTAAACCCAACTTAACACCAGGAATGCTCAGAGCCTACTCAAGAATGCAAATAATCCTTTCCACTAATATTTACGGGATAAAACTAAGATTGTTGTTAGAATATTAAATTTAATAATAAAATAGTAGTTAAATTTTCAAATTAATTTAATTGGTTAATTGAAATAGGTGAATATTAAGAAAATTTAATTGTACTGGAAAACAGTTGTTCCTAAAGTATAAACTTAAATTTCTATTGGTGGTTCATTGCATGGCAAAATTACTTAACATGCAATAAACATAAAGCAGTCATATTTGCATTATAAAAATTTTCCAAAAGCCTCTTAATTACTTAAAAAGGGGGGATAGTACAATAATATTATGTAAGGAAAAAGCATCCTATAAGCAAATTACATCTAAAAAAATTTTTACTTAACAGCAAGATACCCATGAAAAACATACATGGTATTAAAATAAGTCAAAGGAAAATCATTTGGGCAAAAAATAAAAAGGATCCAAAGTCAAATTTATAGAAAAAATTCCTGTACTAACTTTTGGTGGAGAATGTTAAAACAGCTCCAAGACCATGTGAAATCCTACAACAGAGAATGCTCCAGCTATGAAGACGAGAAGAGAAGCAGTCCAGAGATGGAAGATGCTGACAACACCTTGCCATGCTAACAGTCAGCAGCTGTGCATCAATGCAGATTGCCCAGGACCAAACCAGGGAGGGTCGGACCTGGATTGCCACCATTTGTCCACCATCCAGAACTAAAATATCATTGCTAATATGTACATTCAAAAAACTGTTGGACATTGAAACATGGACTCAAAGGACTGTTGGTCCAGAAAGAAAGATACTATAGACCTATTCATTTACCTCTTAGCATAGCCATTGTTGCTTGTCTTATTTTTGTTTTTAATATTTATTTCTAGTCTGTAGGTGCAAGATTTTTTAGAGGAAAGAAAACGGGGGAGATGTTGGAGACCAAATATTGTTCTCACTAGGTGGATATAATTGTTCTCACTAGGTGGATGTAATTGTTCTCACTAGGTGGATGTAAACTGGAGGGTAGAAAGCTGGCCAACCTTAATTGCTCTGAAAGGTCAGAGCTGATTACTCATTGTTTAGTTGAAACTATCTGTTTGGATCATGTTAATTTCTGTTATTTCCTGCCTAAAGGCTAGGGGTGTGTCCCAAAACCTTAATAAAAGGGAGAAAAAGGCCAGAGCAAATGGCAGTCCTGCCACTAGAGGAAGGCTCCCGCCTGGCCCCCCACTATCACAAATTAATATTTTCTAGTCTCTCATTTTGTTTGCGTGCGGCCTCCTTCAGAACCCGAACCCTGACCCCGGAACCCTGAACCACGCGGGACGTGGAAAGAGGTTCCCACAGACAGACCCTCCCAACTGTATCACTTCTAGCTCCACTAAACCCCAGATTCGGGAGAAGTCTTGGGGACCCAGATTCATATGGTCCCAGAGTGCAGAGGAATCAGATGGGCAGCAGTCTAGAGACACTGCAAGGGAGTGCCCACATGCACAGGGACCGCTCTGGCAATTGCCCAGTCCGTGAGACTTGGGGGCCATGGAGGGTGGGTCCAACTGGAAGGCAAGGCAGTCCATTAAGCCCAGAGACTCCACCCATCCAAAGCTCAACCGAGAGGCTTTTGCAGTTTTGCAAGTTTGGTATCATAAGGCTGAATCCAACACAGAAGTTCTCACGGCATAGTGAAAATGCCAACACAAGGGAATAGAACACAAACAAAAGAAATGGAGGAAAACAAATGACTGGATATAGAGTACAAAACCATGATTATAAGGTTTTTCAGGAATATCCTAGAAAAGATGGATAAAGTTAGCAATAGCCAAGAGGAGATAAAAAAGAACCAACTAGAGATGGAAAAGGAACAACTAGAAATTAAACATACACTAAATTAAAAATATTATACAGAAACCTAACAGCAGACTAGAGGAAGGCAATAATCAAGTAAAAATTTTGAAATATAAAGAATCAGAAAACACTCAATTGGAAAAGCAAGAAGAGAAAAGAATCCAAAAATGTGAAGATAATGTAAGGAGCCTCTGGGACAACTTCAAGTGCATCAACATCAGAATTGTGGGGTGCCATAGGAAGAGAGAGAGCAAGATACTGATAACCTACTTAAATAAATAATCACTGAAAACTTCCCACATTTGGAAAAAGAAATAGACTTACAAGTCCAGGAAGCACACAGAACCCCATATAAAAGGAATCCAAAGAGGACTACACCAAGACACATCATAATTAAAATACCAAGAGCAAAAGACAAAGAGAATATTAAAAGCAGCAAGAGAAAAACAGTTTATTACCTGCAAGTAAGCACCCATACAACTGTCAGCTGATTTCTCAACAGAAACGATGTAGGCCAGATGGGAGTGGCAAGAAATATTCAATGTGATGAATAGCAAGAACCTAAAACCAAGAATACTCTATCCAGCAAAGCTATCATTCAGAATTGAAGGGCAGATAAAGAGCTTCACAGATAAGAAAAGCTAAAGGAGTTCAACAACTCCAAACCAGTATTATATGAAATGCTGAAAGGTACTCTTTTAGAAGAGGAAGAAGAAAAAGGTAAAAGACAAAAAATTATGAACAACAAATACATATCTATCAACAAGTGAATCTAAAAATTATGTGAATTAAAAATTTGATCAACAGAATAAACTGGTGAATATAATAGAATCAGGAGCACAGAAAGGGAGTGGACTGATAATTCTCAGGGGGAAAGTGGTGAGGGGAGTGCAGGGAAAACTGGACAATATTCACACAACTATGGATGAGGTCAATGTGGGGGAGGTAAGGGTAGAGGGAGGGGTGGGTGCCAGGTAGAGGGGAGCTATGGACGGGAAAAAAGAGAAACAAGTGTAATAATCTGAATAATAAAAATTTAATTAAAAAATAAAATAAAAAAGACCCTAAAAATAAAGTTGTTATTGAATAAGAGAATATTTGTAAACTTTCAAAGTATTATTCATTGAAGTACTTGCTAATTCTAAAGGGAATAATATTCTTTTATATTTTTTGAGGTATGGCAGTGATATCCTTTATACAATGGTGTGCAAAGTAACACTACTAAAAATGAGATAACCTGTTATCAAATCCCTTTTGATTTGATTTAACATAAAGTGCCAAGCATCATCTGTAAAGTATTATTACCAGAAATATTTACCCCGTAACCATACAGTCCTTTAGATTGGAACAATTTCATAGTTTCCAAGAAATTTAGGGAATCGAGAATGATGTTAAATAATAACTTAATAAAATAATCATATGAATCCAGAACATAGTCCATTATACAATTTATAAGATAGATGTTTTTCTTTTTACATCAAAGTTATTTTTTTAGCAAAGTCAGGTTAATAAAATAGAACAACCATATTCATTAAGTAAACCTTTTGGAAAATATCTACACTAATAAAAGATAAACATGCAAATTGACTGTACTTCTGCTACACTCACAAGCCATGGTCACCAGCCAATCAGGAATGAGTATGAAAATTAACTCAACCAAGATGGCTGCTGCTATGGAGCTGGAGCCAGCAGGAGGGTTGGGTTGCCCCCATTGATGGAGGAAGCCACTGTTCCCACCCACCCTGGCTGGCCCTGGCCTCCACTCAAGGCTACAAAGTTTCAATTATAGAAGATAAACCAATCCCCAATGCTTGCTTCCAGCCAGCCCTAGCCTCTGCTCAAAGAGACGCTGAAAAAAAAAAAAAAAAAAAACAGAATGAAAATAAGGAGGGGCTGGGAGCTTGGGTCGCTGGGGTGTGATCAGGCCTGGATGGAATGGCAGTTATGAGTGATCAGGCTGATGGGGTGCAGGGCCATTGGCGGTAAGCAGGCCAGCAGGGGTGTCAAGTTGGGGGTGAGCGGGCCATCAGTGGGGGTCACTTGGAGGTGATCAAGACAGCAGGGGTAATATGGAGTGAGCAGGCCAGCAGGGGGGCAATATGGAGTGAGCAGGCTAGGAGGGGGGCATTTGGGGGCAAGCAGACCAGTGGAGAGGGAAGGTAGGAGCAAGCAGTTTGGCATAGGGGGCAGATGGGAGTAATCAGTCTGGTAGGGGGGGCATTTGGAGGCAAGCAGGCCAGCATGCAGAGTGGTTAAGGGCAATCAGGCAGGCAGACAAGCAGATGAACCACTGGAACCAGCAGTCCCAGATTGTAAGAGGGAAGTCTGACTGCTGGCCTGATTCCTTTAAACAGGCAGTAGGACATCATTTGAGGGATCCCAGATTGGAGAGGGTGCAGGCTGGGCTGAGGAACACCTCCTTCCATCTATGAATTTCATGTACCAGGTCACTAGTATGAATATAATAGATTTTTTGTTTCAGTGGTGCATTTGAGTATGAAATACAACTAAATAATTTTTGAAAAGCAAGCTTAAGTAGTTTTAAATTTAATAATGCAATATAATATCTTTTGTAAAAATAGCTGCATACTTAATGGGAAAGCATTACGATTTTATTCAAATAGTTTTCAAACAAATCTCAAATAAATAGCAAACCTTAAATATGTGATTCCTCTACCATTATCTTTGTATCTTTCTCTCCCTTTCTACACACACACACACACACACACACACACACACATATGTACATACATTGAAATGATGGACCTATTTTTATTTATAAATAAATGGGAGACGGCAACATAACCACAAAATGAGGTATGTTGAGGCCAACATAACCTGAGGACTGCCTGCATGGATTTGAACTCATATTTTAAGTATTAAAGATGTACATTTTATTTTTGTGTTCATGGTATAAACACAAAAATAAACTCTGAAATCATGATGGGTGATTCAGTTGTTTGGAATATCATCCTGTACACCAAAAAGTTTTGGGATTGATTTTTAGTCAGGGCATTTGCCCATGCTGTGAGTTCCATTCTCAGTTGGGTTGAGTATGGGAGGCAAGTAATATATATTTCTCTCTCACACCTATGTTTCTTTCTCTATCTCTTTATCTCTCTTCTTCTTTAAAATCAGTAAAAACATATTCTTGGGTGAAGATTTAAAATAATAAACATGTAAATAAGTTGTGAACTTAACCAAAGAGGACCCACTGTATGGGAGAACATTTTTACTAATGACATATTGGATAAGGGGTTAATCTAAAAAAAATATATATAAAGAATATATATGTGTATATATATATATATATATATATATATATATATATACACACATACACACATGTGTGTGTGTGTGTGTGTGTATAACTCATCAATAGGAAGACAAATAATGCTATTAAAATATCAGCAAAGACATTTCTCTAAACAGGACATAAAGATGGCTAATAAACATTTGAAAAAATGCTCACCACCACTAATCATCAGAAAAATGCAAATTAATCTCTACTATTTGGTGTTTTTTATTCCCCTCTCTAGTTACTAATTTGTGTGTTTTGTCTTTTTTTTCCTTGAGCAAGATTCAGAGTTTATTCTATTTTTTATGTTCTTTCTTTATTTTTTAACATTTTCAAAGAATGAAATTTCAATTTTATATTTTTTATGTTATTTATTTATAGCATTACTTATTAATTTAAGTAATCATTACTTATTACGTCTCCTGAAAGTTTAAGGCATAAACAAATTTCTATTTCTTGGAAATTTTGAAGTTTACTTTTTCCTTTATTTCCCTTGCCATAGGAGATATATCAGCAAAATATTGCTACAAGAGATGTCTAAAATTTTACTATTTATTCTGTCTTCTAAGATTTTTATGACTTTGTGACTTACATTTAAGTATTTTATTCATTTTGACTTTATTCTGTGTATGATATAAGGTGAGGGTCTAGTTTTATTTTCTTGTATGTACCAGTCCAATTTCCCCAATGCCATTTATTGATAAGACTGTCTTTATGCCATTTTATACTGTTGCTTTTTTTATCAAATATTAATTGACCTATAGGCTTGCTTTGATTTATGGGCTCTCTGTTGTATTCCATTGATCTATAAGTCTGTCCGCATGCCAATAGCAGGCTGTTTTTATTATAATGAATTTACAGTATTGTTTGATATCTAGTATTGTGCTACTTTCAACTTTGTCCTTCTTTCTAAAGATTGCTGAGACTATTTGGGATCATTTGGCATTCCATATGAATGTTTTAAATATTTGTTCTTAATTTGTGAAATATTACACTATTTTTCAAAATAGGAATTGCATTGAATCTATAGATTTCTTTGGGTAGTTTGGATATTTTAATGATGCCAATTCCTCCCATCTATGAGCATAGTATATGCTTCCACTTATTTGTATCTTCCTTAATTTCTTTCATCACTGTTATATAGCTTTCCAAATATAGATTTTTTTGCCCCTTTGATCAAACTTATTTCTAGGTCTCTTATGTTTCAATTGTAAATGAGATTGCTTTCTTAATTTCTCTGTCTGATAGTTCATTATTGGTGCATTGAATTGCTACCAATTTCTGGGTATTAATTTTATGTCCTGTTGCTTTGCCAAATTCATTTATTAGATCTAGTAGCTTTCTGGTGGATTCTTTAGGATTTTCTGCATTCCCACCAACAGTGCACAAGGGTTCCTTTTTCTCCGAATCCTCGCCAACACTTGTCCTTTGTTGATTTGTTGATGATTGCCATTCTGACCAGTGTAAGATGGTATCGCATTGTCATTTTGATTTGCATCTCTCAGATGATTAATGACTTTGAACATGTTTTCATGTGTCTCTTGGCCTTACTTATGTCGTCTTTGAAAAAGGTTCTATTTAGGTCCATTGCCCATTTTTTTATTAGATCGTTTATCTTCCTTTTTTTAAGTTGTATAAGTATAAGTATAAGATGATTGCTTCAATTTCTTCCATAGTTATTGGCATATTGAAATGTTTAGATTCTACCTGATTAAGTTTTGGAAGGTTATATTTTTCTAGGAATATGTCCATTTCTTCCAGATTGTCCAATTTGTTGGAATAAAGTTGTTCATAGTATTTTTTAACAACCCTTTGTATTTCGGCAGGGTCTGTTGTTATTTCTCCTCTTTCGTTTTTTAATTTGTTTATTTCGGTCTTCTTTCTTTGCTTCTTGGTGAGCCTGGTTAGAGGTCCATCAATCTTGTTTATCCTTTCAAAGAACCAGCTCTTGGTTTTGTTGATATTTTGAATTGTTTCTTTGGTTTCCATGTTGTTTATCTCTGCTCTGATCTTTACTATTTCCTTCCTTCTCTTTACACTGGGCTTTTCTTGTTGCTCTCTTTCTACTCTTTCAGTTGTAGGGTTAGGTAATTTATTACCATTGGTTCCTGTTTTTTTTTGTGGTAGGCCTGTAGGGCTATGAACTTCCCTCTCAAAACTGCTTTCACTGTTTCCCATAAATTTTGTATTGTTTGTTGTCATTGTCATTTGTTGTCATGATGTTTTTTATTTCTTCCTTTATCTCTTTGGTTACCTAGTCGTTTTTTAATAGCATACTGTTTAGTTTCCATATGTTTGATTTCTTTCTTTTGTTTTTATTATAGTTGATTTTCAGTTTTATGCCACTGTAGTCTGAGAAAATGCTTGGTATGATTTCTATCTTCTTGAATTTGAAGAGACTATTCTTATGACCCAACATATTATCTATCTTTGAGAATGACCCATGTGCACCAGAGAATAATGTATTTTCTGTGGCTTTGGGGTGAAATGTTCTGAAGATGTCAATTAATTCCATCTGGTCTAGTGAGTCATTTAGGATTGTTGTTTCTTTTCTGATTTTTTGTTTAGAGGATTTGCCCATGGTGACAGTAGGGTATTAAAGTCTCCTACTATGATTTTATTGATGTCAATCTCTCCCTTAATATCCTCCAATAGTTTTTTTATGTATTTAGGTGTTCCTATATTGGGTGCATATATGTTTACCAGAGTTATTTCTTCTTGTTGGATTGTTCCCTTTAGGATTATTAAGTGACCTTCTTTATCTCTTGTTATGTCCTTCACATTGAAATCTAATTTGTCAGATATAAGTATTGCAACCCCAGCTTTTTTTCATTTCTATTTGCCTGAAATACCATCTTCCATCCCTTCACCCTCAATCTGTGTGCATCTCTTTTCCTGAGGTAGGTTTCTTGCAGACAGTAGATATATGAATCATGTTTTCTTATCCAATAGGTTACCTTATGTCTTTTGATTGGAGCACTTAATCCGTTTACATTTAAAATTATTATTGATAAGTACTTATCTGTTGCCATTTTTAGTCCTTACCCCTGAGTTCTTTCTCCTCTCTCTCTTTCTTTTTATTACAGCAGACCCCTTAACATTATTCCAGTGCTGGTTTGGTGGTAATATATTCCCTTAGTCCTTTTTTGTCTGTGAATCTTCTGATTTCACCTTCAATTTTGATTGGGAGTCTTACGGAGTACAGTATTCTTGGATTCAGAACCTTCCTTTGCATGACTTTGTATAATTCATTCCATTCCCTTCTGGCCTGATGAGTTTCTGTTGAGAAATCAGTAGCTAGTCTTATGGGGGTTCCTTTGTAGGTAACTTTCTGTGTCTCTCTGGCTGCTTTTAAGATCCTTACTTTGTCATTGGTGTTTGCCAATTTAATTATAATGTGCCTTGGTATTGGTTTGTTGGGGTTTATTTTGCTTCAGACTGTGAGCTTCTTGGATTTGTGTGGGTTTTTTCTTTCCTATATTGGGGAAATTTTCTGTCATTATTTTTTCAAACAGGTTCTCTAATCCTTGTTCAGTTTCCACTCTTTCTGGATCTCTGATTATGCAGATGTTGTTTTCTTTCATGTTATTCCAAAGTTCCCTTAAGCTTTCCTCTTGCTTTTTAACTTTTCTTTCTAGAAGCTGCTGTACTTTCTTCTTGCTTCTTCTTCATTTCCTCTTGGCTCTTATTCAGATTGTCAATTTTGTCTTCCATTCTTTTCATCCACCTTATGATAATTTCTCTGAACTCTTTCTCTGGCACGCTTATTTCTGCTTCTATTTTGTTTACTTCCTTTTCTGGTCAAACCTGCCTTTCCGTCTTATGTGTGCTGTTTCTTTTTCTGCCCATGGTCTTTCTTCTCTGGGTGTCTGGTTATGTAGTTCTCTCTCCTACGTTGATTGAAAGACACAGACTACAACACGACCAGGTACAGCACACAAGGCACTGAGTAGAAATGTATTCAGAATGATATTAATCACAAATAAGGTGAACACCAATTAAAGACACATTAGGGGTAAGTAGATAAAGAAGAAGAGGAAAATGAGGAAAAAAGAAAAGGAAGGAATGCCAAAATCAAATTGGGAGAGAGAGAAAATAAATAAATAAATAAATGAGCAAAAAATAAAGTAAAAGAAGAAAATAAAAAGAAGACGAAGGAGAAGAAAAGAGGAGGAGAAAAAAGTCAGAGTGAAAAGAAAGAGGATATCAGAGAAAAGGGGGACTAAATATAGGTGTCAGGAGAAAACACCAATAGAACAGTCACTAATCCCTGCAAATGTAGGAAACCAGTATCTGGAGATTAATACATACTACAAATAACAACTGGTAGGGAGGGAGGTGAGGGAAAAGAGAGGTAAAAAACAAACCGAATCAAAGCAAAATAAAACAAGTAGAATAAGCTAAAACATTCTCACCAAAAAAGTACAAAAAATTGATATAATCAACGTTCAGGCAAAGAGCAACAAAAGATCATAGAGAAAAACAACTTTTTGGATATTGAAGTCAAGAAGTGAGAGGTTTGTATGGGCTTGGAGTAGGGGATTTGAAATTAGATATATAAGTAGAGTGAAATTTTAACCAGGTAAAGAGAAAGAATAGAAAGAATCTAAAGTTGGAAAAGAGAATGAGAAAAGAAGACAACAAAATGGGGAAAGTTAGGAGAAAAGTGTTGGCATAAAGGTAGATTTGAGATAGAGTAAAATTATGCTAAAGGAAAGATGAAAATAGAATGTAGAACTCTAATCACGAAGTAAAATAAAGGGAAAACAAAATGACACTTGTTTTTTTCCAAAATGGTAAAATAGCATTAGTACTAATACTAGTTGAAAACAGAAATGTAATAATTAAAAAAGTAAAATGATTTGAGGAGGAAATAAAAAAATTGTTTTTTAATTAAAATATGCAAAAATGAAAAAATATAAAAAAAGAAAAAGAAAAAAAAAATAGAATGGTCATTCTCTTCCGGTATTGTTCTACTTGGCACTTCTGTTTCGCAGTTGGGAGGGTATTGCAGTTCCCTGTGTTCCACTGTGGTTGTGTTTTAATCTTTTTATTCTTTTGTGGTTATGCAAGAGTCAATTTGTGCGTCATCCACTGGGTGGCAGTGTTTCCGATTGACCTCTGAGACTAAGCACAGGATCTCTCTAGGCTGTCCTCTCATCCTGCTACTCTGTGGTTCTCAAAACCAGTTTGTGGGGATTTTACAGCCAGGACACAGTAGTAACTCCCAGGCTGTCCCTCTGTCTCAGATCAAAAGGAGTCCTTTTCCAGAGCTCCCCTCTGTCAACAGCTCTGTGAGTTTAGAACCACACTTAAGGATCATGCACTGCCCCACATCCGTGGACCTCTCCAGAGGCAGCTTTCCCGCAGCCTAGTTCCCACAGTGTGCATTTCTCTGTTGTGCGGGACAGGAGACCTCACCTTATCCCATGTGAAATCTGACCTTTCTGTGTGCTGTGTGGAGCTCCTCTGAGTCTCCCACATGTTTGTGCCGAATGGAGAGCCGTGTTCTGGGTCTCCGGGTCCCCGGCTGTTTGGTGGGTGCTTCAGCCGCAGGTTTCAGACCACTGCAGACATCCACCTCTCTCTGCAAGATCTGTTTCATGTTTCTTGGTATATTTTCCTAGAAGTGGAATCACTGAGTCAAGTGATATCTCCGTATTTAATTTTTTGAGGAAACTCCATACTGTTTTTCATAATGGTTATACCAGTCTGCATTCCCACCAGCAGTGTACTAGGGTTCCTTTTTATCCACATCCTTGTTGGCACTTTCCATTTGTTGATTTGTTCATTTGTTGATGGTAGCCATTCTGACAAGTGTGAGATGGTACCTCTTAAGTCATTTTTAATTGCATCTCTCAGGTTATTAGTGACTTCGGTAAAGTTTCTATTTAGGTCCTTTGCCCATTTTTTAAATTGGGTTATCTGTCTTCCTTTTGTTAAGTTGTATGAGTTCCTTATATATTTTGGAACTTAACCCTTTATCATATATTTGACAAATATGTTATCTCATACAGTAGGCTGCCTTTTTGTTTTGTTGATAGTTTCTTTTGCTGTGCAGAAGCTTTTTATTTTGATATAGTCCCATTTGTTTATTTTTCCTTAGTTTCCTTTGCCCTACAAGATGTATATGTAAACTTATTGTTATGAAAGTTGTCTGAGATTTTACTGGATCCGATTTGCTAATTTTTTTTCAGTATTTTAGCATCTATGCTCATCATGATATTGGCCAGTAATTCACTTTTTTGGTAGAGCCTTTCTCTGGTTTTGGAACTAAGATAGTGCTGGCCTCAAAAAAAGAGCTGGTTTAGATAGCATAAAATGGTTATCCATTACACAAAGAGTAAAAATAGCATTACACAAAGAGTAAAAACAAAAACTAACAGTGAGTTGAGCTCTGAAGACTATCTCAAACTCAGAATTGTTTAGGAATACGTATGGTCTAATTGGTGTAACACTTAAGTTGCACATCAGTAGTGATTCATATTAATTTATAATTATAAAATTTATGAAGAATTGTAGATTATTGAATACACATATCTCTTCAAAGTGCTTTCCTAACCCACTCTAACACAATAGTGATCATGTATATTGAGTTTCTCAGAATTATTGGGACATTTTTAATGACCTGATCTGTTGTGAAGCAACTTATCAAATGTTCTCTGATCAAGTCAATTAAACCACATTTATAGGAAATGGTTATATTGTCAAAACTCTGTATTTTAAAATAGAATATTATCCTGTAGTTAGAGAGACTAAATTGTTGAACCAATATTCCAGAATATATGCAGTGTAGGGGTTGATTACAGGTGGATACTGAGCAAGTCCTGTTTTCTCTTGGAGAAAGGCCCAGCTAGCAGGCTGAGTGGAAGCTGGTCAGTAACCCAATGCCCCACAGAGTGGACAAAGGAGAACACTTACCATTAAGGATTTCAAAATGGCACAGTAAAGTGTTTGAGATACCAAAACAGGAAGCAAAGGGCTATCATAGAGAAGGTTGTCTGAGAGAAAACACTGATCACCTGTCCACGTGAAGAAAAGCAAATTGTAGCTGTCTCTTTACTTTAAAAGAATGGCCAAAGGTTTATCTTGGGGAAAAAAAAACAGGCCGTTACCTCATTTAGATTAGTAAGAAGGGAATCTGTGATTAATGCTCACAATATTTCCCACTGTGAAACACAAGAATAGAAACTAAAATTAGGGTTTACTACTGGTATTGGTCAAACACATCTTTAAAGAGAAACTGGACAGTATTAAAATACTGGGCAAAGCCTGAATAGTAAGAACTATTTCAAAATACTTGTTTTGCAAAATGAAATTTTAACTACTTGGACCAAAGTTGGTAATGCTATTGTTTATTAAATTTTGTTTTGAAGATTTTTATATAATTACCAGGAAACAGTGTAAGTGAAACAGTAAATCAGCTCACATGAAGTGCATTTTAAAGGCAATGAGTCTCTCCAAAACTGGTTTGGCTTGGTGGCTAGAGTGTCAGCTTGTGGACTGATTTCCCGGGTTCAATTCCAGTCAAGGGCACATACCTTGGTTGTGGGCACATCCCCAGTAGGAGGTGTGCAAGAGGCAGCTGGTCGATGCTTCTCTCTCATCAATGTTTCTAACTCTCTATCTCTCTCCCTTCCTCTCTATGTAAAAAAAATCAATAAAATATATTAAAGGCAATGAGTCTGTAACTCACAATGAACTTTTTAGATTGGGCTGTCTTGAAACCTTTCTGGAAATCTTTAATCTAGAAATTATCAAAAGGGCTTTTTTTAAATTACCCATTTACAAAAAAAAAAAAAAGAAATTGCCATTGTATTTAAAGAAAGTCAATGGAATTCAGGTTTTTCAATTATTTATGATACTTTAATTTGTTACTAGATATAAACCATCTAATTTTTAAAAATTCAAGTGTCCATAACCTTGTATTTTTCTTTTAAGTTCAGACCCCACCAAGTAAACTATCTTGTGGTTATCTGGCAGTTTATTTGTAGGCTAGAGGCCTAGTGTATGAAATTCATGCACAGGTGGGATCCCTAAGCCTGGCCAGTAATCAGGACAGATTGGAGCCCTCCAGCTGTTGGCCAGGCACTTCCTTCGTTCCACACTGCCCCCTAGTGGTCAGTGCACATCACAGTGAGAGATCAAACTCCTGAGGAACACTTTGCATATTAGCTATTTATATATATATGTACACACACACACACACACACACACACACACACACTAGAGGCCCAGTGCACAAAATTAGTGCATGGGATGGGGGGAGTGTCCTTCAGCCCAGCCTGCTCCCTCTGAGACCCCTTAAGTGATGTCCAACTGCCCATTTAGTCCCAGGACTGCTGGCTCCCAACTATGCACTTCCTGATTGCCCCTAACCACCTCTGTCTGCTAGCTTGACCATTCACTAACCACTCCTCTGCCAGCCTGATTGATGCCTTACTGCTCCCCTACCAGCCTGTTTGCCGCAAACTGCCCTCCCCTGTGGGACAGGTTACCCCTAATTGCCCTTCAATGCATCCTGGGTCTCCCCCAACTGCCCTTCTCTGCAGGCCCAGTCACCCCTAACTTCCCTCCCTTGTAGGCCTGGTCCCTCCCAACTGTCCTCCCCTGCTGGACTGATCACCCATAATTGCCCTCCCTTGCAGGCCTTGTTTCTACCAACTGCCCTCCCCTGCTGGTCATCTTGTGGTGGCCATCTTGGGTCCACATTGGGGCAGGATCTTTTGGCCACATGGGGGCAGTCATCTTGTGTGTTGGAGTGATGATCAATCTGCATATTACTCTTTTAGCCGGCTGCATGGGTGGGGGACAGCTGGTTTGCTCTGAAAGGTGTCCAGGACCAGGGTGGGGTTTTCCTTGGGGCATGAGGTGGCCTGGATGAAGGGTCTGTGGTGATTTGCAGGCTGGCCATGCCCTCCAGTGACCCAAGCAGAGGCCCTAGTATCTGGGATTTATTTATCTTCTACAATTGAAACTTTGTACCTTGCATAGCCATTGAAACTTTGTTGCCTTAAGCAGAAGCCTGGGCCCACCAGGCTTTGCAGAAAGCTTGGCTTCCCCTCATCACCAGGGGCACCCCAAGCTTCACTCAGTGATGGCAGCCATTGAAACTTTGTTGCCTTAAATGGAGGCTTGGTCGGCTAGGGTTTGCGGAAAGCTTGGCTTCCTCCATTTCCAGGGGCAATCCAAGCCTCCCTCCTGCTTCCTCTGCAATTGTAGCCATCTTGGTTGGGTTAATTTGCATACTCGCTCTGATTGGCTTGTGGGTGTAGTGTAGGTATGGTCAATTTGCATATTACTCTTTTATTATATAGGATTATATATTCACATTGCTTATAACGTGGAAGTTTGATAGACACTTGAGAACATGTAAAAGTTATAACTGATAATGGTGCATATCTTTAGTTCATGCTGCAATTTTTGAGGTGATCAAAATTTTTCCCCTTAAGGAAAAAAAACTGTTCTCAATTGAAATCTCAAAATTAATTATCTTAATATGTGTTAAATTAAGTAAAGTTTGTACTTAAGAAGCTAGTAATATATCATTTTGTTTACATTGTCATCCGTTCTTATTATCCAATGTTACTAGACATTCTTCAAAAATAAGTAGCGATTATTGACTAAAAATATTACTGGCTGAATTCTTGGAATTCTCTGAAATTGCCTTTAGGAAAATTTTTAGATTTACTTATACTGTGTATAGTAAAGGTTGAAAATGGAGGAAATTAGTAACCAGTGTTTTTTCAACTCTGTATTTTTAGTTTCAAAGTTTAAGTTTCATACTATTATAAAATCCATACATTTGAGGGCTCTTGTAATAGTGTAAATATTATGACATAAGATTATGAAGATAATATACCTTAAATAAATAGTGGTCATCTCTATGAATTTCTCTGTGTTTTTGATCATCACTGTCATTTCCTGAACACCTGTTTATTTCATTGCATTGATTGAGGACATTACATCCATCATCTTCCATCTTCATTTTAAGTTTTCCATTTTTTCTGTGAGATTTTATTTCCACAATAATCTGTAATGGCATTTATTATGTTGAAGGTCAATCTCTTTATTTGTAAGCAATCAACAGAAAGTAAAAATCTTGTTCAACTTCACTCTGCTATGATGCCCATGTGTATTAATCAGGATTCACTGAGGAGATAAAACCCACACAGTAATCTGGAGAGTTTAATATGAAGAATTATTAATTATAACTGAAGATGAGAGGAAATAGGAATTGGTTAGTAAAAGAAGGACTTTAAAATACATAAGAACGGCATATATAAATGTAGTTACTTCAATTAAAAAAGAGAAAGAACACCTACAGAAGAGGATTGCCCAGGCCAGATTGAGTCATTGTTGAAGCACAGCTTTGGCTACTGAGTGAGAGAAAAGTCATTGGAGTGCTGCCCATAGAAATTGCTGGAAAAGCATTCTCTATAAACCGCCGTAAATCTACCTGCTAGGAGATGTATCATCAAAGGTATTCCACTAGGAAATCAACAAAAGGGAAGTTGCATTTAGTTTTTATTAGCAAGAATACAGTTAAATAGACACAATATTTGGGTTATTGAACACTTTGGAAACTAAGATGTTGGAAAAAGCCAAGGGGCAGATTATGTGATAAATGGATATATCATGAACTACCTGAAGAACCAATGAGCAGCACTATAATCCGATAGGTTATATAACCTCAATATTTATGATCAGTTTTTCTTGTCAATCAACAAACCAGTCCTTTTAATACTGAAAATAATATTTTTAATATTCACCAAACTGATCAAATTAATATAGCCAATAAAAACAACACTACATGTCTTTTTTAAGCTGATAATTATGGAACAAGATAGAAAGATTTCAGAAGACATCATTCTTTCTAAAGTTTAAAAATCTGCAAGTAGAAAAAAATGGGATAGCTTTGCTTGACTTTCTTCAACATACACTTAAAAAAAAAATTCTTGGTTCTAGTTTAGAGTATATTGTTTTATAACTTCAACATATTTGACCCGAGTTTTAATGTGGGAGTTGGTGAGATTAGAAACTTCATACTATGATTTTGAAACCCCTGTTCGAATGCTCTAGGGTGACACTGTGAAGAGAGTATTCCTTAAAATAAATTATTTGATCTACAATCAAGAAAAGTGTTAACTTGCTAGGAACTTTTCAGTTTGCTTTCTTAAGAACCCAATTTAGCAATTTTTTCAACTTTCATTTTTCCATGCTATTGGAGAGAAGCAAGGGCATGAATAATCTAAAAGCACAGTTAATTTTAGAAGAATTTATATCAAGTGAATTTTTGTAGTAGATTTAACTTCCTAGTCATGTTGTTGTACCGAACGTAATAACAAGAGTGTTTCCCCCCCCCCATTTAGGTCATACTAACTGGTATCTCAGTAAAATAATTTGTAATAAGGGAAAGACATACATTTTTGTTACTTAACATGAAAAATTCCTTAAGCAGTACAGCCATATGTAGAACATGAGTTGAAAATTCTTGATAATAACAAAAGCTTACTGTGTGTGAAAAACAAGAGAATCATATAGCAGTTCCTATAACGTGATGCAGATTGAACTTCATATATAAGCACATTATTATTGAGGTGACTATACTTTACTAGATCACAATTCTGTGAGTTCATGGATTTCAAATCATTTTGTAAATTATCAAGCATTACATAGACATATTCTGAATTGGAAATTGTAATGTGCTGTATAGGTTGATCATGATTCCTATTTGTATACATATAGAAAGTATCTTTTTCTAATGTTAATTGCCCCCTAAAAAATTATTGTTTTTGCCTGTTTCCAATTTAACCAAGTAGCAGTTTATGTGATTCATTCACTCAGAGAAGGACCCTAGAAGATATTTCTTTCCAAAAACCTATTTCTACTAAAGAACAACGTTGTCAAGAAGTAGTTTCCTGTAAATTAAGAAGAAACATTTCTTGGCTACAGATAGAAGAGAGTAGTCTGGGAGACTGTGGGGCAAGTGAGACATCTGAAGAAGCCATTAAGGAGATGCTGGATCATGCCAAATCAAGAGCCAACTCAGTCCACTTAGAGTAAAAGTTTGAGATTGCTATAGTAAGAAAATGTAGGTAATGGTAAACAAAACAATAAAACAAACAAACAAATAAACAAAACAGCCACAAATATAACAAAAAATAAATGCAACCACCATGAGGAATCTGTAGGGAGGCTTAAGTCCCTTAGGGGTAAGTTTATGTGGGAGACTAATGGCTACAGAACCTGAGTGACAAGCAGAGAGAATACTTTTGAAGAAACATTTTAAATCACACTGTGCATTTTGTTTTGTTTTTACTTTTTATCATAGCAATATGAGGCAACAAATCCATCAAGTCAGAATCAATGCCCTATGCAATAAAAAGAAGAAAAAAGTTTAAAAAATATAATGTATAAAAGAATGAATAAAACTAATAAGGATTAATTTTTAGTCTATAGATATTTTACTAAAATATACTGATAATTCTAACAAACTAGAAAACAACAACAATTCAAATAGGAAAATGAGTCAAGGAAATAAATAGGCAATGAATAGAAAAGTAAACTCTGAAGATATTTTGTTACTTCTTGGTAGTCAGGTAAATGTAAATGAAAATAATTAGTTATCACATTTAGCCTTTTAATTTGAACAATGGTAAGTATTGCTGGAATATAGAGAAGTAGATCTGGTGTATTCAAAACCAGTGACCTAGAAATTATTTATAAGATGCATATACAAACACAATCAAAATCTTATTGAAATAATCTTTCAAAAAGTCCCTATTTTCTTTATCTTAAAACAATTAAAACCATTATTAATACTTAGGAAAACTGGATCACTAAAGATCCAGTGAAAGTATATGAGTACATGGGATTAAAAATAAGCTTTTGTAGAAAAAGACTGATGTAGAAAATAAAGAGTGCCATTGGTTTTGCTGAATAACAATCTTACCTAATAATAAGAGAAATACATAAATTGACCGTACATCCCTATGCTCACAGCCAATCACAGGGTGTATGCAAATTAACCCAACAAAGAGGGAGGTTAATTTTTTAGATATCTAGGTCCCAGGAACCTCCTTGACACCCAGGTCACTCCCAGTTGGCCATTAGATGTGGCTGAGCCTGCGATTGGAGAGGCGGGGTAGTATGGGGCACTTCCCAAGACTAAAGCCTGGAGCTTGGGAACAGGAGGAGACTGCGATCAAATGCAGACCATCCAGAAGTCAGTGCTGGGTTGTCCAGCTGCAGCCTGGTGCCCCAACACTCACTGCTCAGGTGGCTGAGACCCAGAAAGTGAGTCAGGGTCTATTCTACAACCTCAGGGGAAGCTGTTGTTCAGTGTACTAACCTCTTTTTTTCTCTCCCTCTTTCTTTTAGATCTTCACTAGCAGCCAGGTTTCTCTTTTTCTCCTGACCTCTAGGGGGGCTGCTGTTAAACCCTGCCTCCTTGATTAGGCCCATAGATAGGCCTGGAGCTGCTGACTGGCATAGGAACCAACCAATCAGAATCAAAAGTGAGTGCTGTGGGGAATCATTGGATGACTAGGAGGCAGAACTTCTGATGTTGACTAGCATAGAAACTAACCAATGAGAATCCAAGGCGGGTGCTGTGGGGAGCCAATAGCTGCATAGAAGGTGAAACCTTTGATTCTGGCATAGAAACTGACCATTCAGAACCAAATTGGCCATTAAAGGAAGGCAGTTGGAGCTGATATCAAGCCTGTAGGAGAGGGCAGTTAGGGGTGATCAGGCTGCAGAAGCAGTTAGAACCCAGTTGTCCCAGTTCTGAGAGGGATATCTGGCTGCCAATTTAGGGATCAGGCCTAAAGTGGCAGTTGGACATCCCACAAGGGGTCCCCAATTGGAGAGGGTGCAGGCTTAGTTGAGGGAATCCCCCCTTCATGCACAAATTTCATGCACTAGGCCTCTAGTTAATAATAAAAAGGAGAGCCCACCATCAGAATATGAAAAAAAATATTTTAATATGTCAAAGATATTAGAGACAGAAAAATATATTTATAATTCACCATTCAATCAAAACAAAAGAAAAAGAATTGGGATGGCTGCCAATATGACAGAAGTGAGCAAGATAGTATGGATGAATGAGATATTGAAAGTAGAGTGCATGGATATTTGGGGAGTGTGTATATGTGTGAGTGAGGGACAGTATATTCCACAGGACTGCCAAGCACTGGCGGACCAAGGTCCTGTGGCCAGGCAGCATCCACTACTGCCAAAATCTCTCTTTTCTCTTTCATCACAAGCCAATCTTCCTTCCTTCCTTCCTTCCTTCCTTCCTTTCCTTCTTTCTTCCTTCCTTCCTTCCTTTCCTTCTTTCTTCCTTCCTTTCTTTCTTTCTTTCTTGCTTTCTTTCTTTCTTTCTTTCTTTCTAATTGTTCTTTGATTATTTGATTATTTGCTTCTATTTTTTCTCTCCTCACTTGTTCTCTTCTTCTACAAATATCTTAATTAGTTTCATTCACCAATTCAGGCCGATCTCTATAATTTCCTTATCCAAAAAATAGATGAATACATAAGTAGATGGACTTTCAAAATGAAGAAAAAAAAACTTAAAAAATAGGAGAAGAGCCTAAGAGATCTTTGAGACAACAAAAAACAAAGCAACATCTGCATAATAGGGGAGCCCAGAGGAGAGGAACCTGAACAAGGAACAGAAAACCTATTTGAAAAATAACAGAAAACTTTCCTAATATTGGAAAGGAAAAAACTCACACAAGTCCAAGAAGCTCACAGAGTCCCAAAAAGATGAACCCAAAAAGACTGACATGAAGATATATTATAATTAAATTTGCAAACACCAATGAAAAAGTAAGAATTTTAAGGGCTGCCAGAGAGAGACAGAAAGTTATCTATGAGGATCTCCCATCAGACTACCAATTGAATTTTCAACAGAAACATATCAGGCCAGAAGGGAATAGAATAGAATAGAATAGAATAGAATAGAATAGAATAGAATAGAATATATAAAGACATGCAAAGCAAAGGACTGAATCCAAGAATACTATACCCAGCAAGGCTATAATTCAAAATTGAAGTTGAAATCAGGAGCTTCCCAGACAAAAAAAGGACTGAAGGAGTTTATTACCACCAAACCAGAAATACAAGAAATGCTAAAAGAACTGCTATAGAAAGAAGAAATAGGAAGGGAAGAAGGAACACAGGCATAAAGAATAAAAATGCTAACTAACAAATACCTATCCTATATAATAAAGAAATAATATATAAACGATCATTATGCTGTGATGTGTAATGACAGATCAGCAGGAAGGTGGGGCAGTGAGCTATGAGTGGGTGAGAGCTACAGGAGGGTGGCACAGTAAGATACACATGGCAGAGAATACGAGAGGCGGTGCTGGGCTGCCAGCTGAGGCAAGTGGCAGAGAGCTACTCAAGCACGGATTCATGTGTTGAGCCAATAGTCAATAATTACCTTAAATGTAAATGGATTAGATGCTCCAATCAAAAGACATAGAGTAGTGAAATGGATAAGAAAACATGACCCATATATCTGCTATCTATAGGACACCCACCTCAGAACAAAGGTCTCACACAGACTGATATTAGAGAGATGGAAAAAATTTGAGGGGGTGAATGAAAATGAAAAAAAGAGCTGGGGTAGAAATACTTATATTTGACAAATTAGACCTCAAAGTGAAGGCCATAATAAGAGATAAGTAAGGTCACTTTAAAATACGAAATGGAGCAATTCAACAGGAAGGTATAACTCTGATAAACATATATGCACCAAATACATAAAAAAGAAACCAACTTCTGGAAGATATCAAGGGAGCGATAGACAGCATTAGAGCCATAATATCCCCCAAACACCACTGGATAAATTCTGTAAAAAAAAAAAAATCAGCAAAGAAACATCAATCCTAAATGACTCAATAAATTGGATAAAATTAATTGACACGTTCAGAATATTTCACCCAAAGCCACAGAATATACATTTCTCTTAAATGCACTTGGGTCATTTTCAAATTGAGACACGAGCAAAGTCTCTTCAAATTCAAGAAAATTGAAATCATATCAAGCATCTTCTCAGATCACAATGACATAAAATTAGAAATCAACTATAATAAAAACAATGAAAAAAATCAAACACTTGGTGGCTAAAGAGTATGCTATTAAACAATTATTGGGTTAACAAAGGGTTCAAAGAGGAAATAAAAAGAATCCTGGTAACAAATGCCAATGTAAATACAACAATCCAAAATCTATGGGACACAGTGAAAGCAGTCTTGAGAGGGAAGTTCATAGCTTTACAAGCCTACTGCAAAAAATGAGAAAAAAATGGCAATAAATAATCTAACCCTACAACTCAAAGAGTTAGAAAGAGAACAACAAGAAAAGCCTAGTGCAAGCAGAAGAAAGGAAATAATAAAGATAAGAGCAGCAATAAACAACATAGGGACCACTCTTTTTTAAAAATATATTTTATTGACTTTTCAAAGAGAGGATGGGATATGGATAGAGAGTTAGAACATCAATGAGAGAGAAACATCATTCAACTATTTCCTGCACACCTTCTACTGGTGTTGTGCCCCAAACCAAGTTCCATGCCCTTGACTGGAATCAAACCTGGGACCCATCAGTCTGCATGCTGATGCTCTATCCACTGAGCCAAACTGATTAGTGCATGAGAATACTCTTTTTAACACACACACATACACACACACACACACACACACACACACACACACACTCACATCAACGAAACCAAGAACCAAGAGTTAATTATTTGAAAGGATAAACAAGATTGATGAGCCTCTAGCCAGAGTCACCAAGAAGCAAAGAGAAAGCACCTAAATACAGTGGTGCCTCGGGATACGAGTTTAATTTGTTCCGTAACCTTGAGGTGTGGGAAACTATGAGACACTCGAGTCGCGATAAACTGGTGGGTTGTGTGCAGCCTGCCGATTTGAGCGATTACTCATATCTCAACTGTTGCTCGTATTTCAAAGTAAAAATTGCTTTCTTGCATATCTCAAAAATCTCGTATGTTAGGGCACTCGTATCTCAAGGTACCACTGTAAACAAAATCAGAAATGAAAGAGGTGAGGCAACAACTCTACCCATAGAAATACAAAGGATTATGAAAAAAAATTCTTTGAATAACTCTATTCCAATTAACTGAACTAGATGAAATGGACATATTCTTAGAAAAATACAGGTTCCCAATATTCAATCAGGAAGAATAAAAACCTGAGTAGGCCAATAACAGCCAAAGAAATTGAAAAAATCCTAAAAAATCTTCCAGTAAACAAAACCCCTGATTCAGACTGCTTTAAAGGGGAGTTCCACCAAGTATTTAAAGAACTAAAAACTATTCTCCTGAGACTATTACAAAAAATAAATAAAAAAATTCAAGAGGAAAGCACACTTCCAAGTCCTTTCTATTAAGCCAGCATTATTTTAATTCCAAAATCAGACAGACACCACAAAAAAAGAGAACTATATGCCAATATCCTTGATGAACATAGATGCTCAAATCCTCAACAAAATTCTAGCAAATGGGATCCAATATTACATTAGAAAGATCATATTCCATGACCAAGTGGAATTTTTTCTAGGAGTGCAAGGATGATATAATATCAGAAAATCAATAAATGTGACACACCACATAAACAAATTGAGTAACAAAAATTACATAATCATATCAATCAATGGAGAAAAATCATTTGACAAAATCTAACACTCTCAGAAAAATGAGAATAGAGGAATCATACTTCAACATAATAAAGCCTTATATGACAAACATATAGCCAACATCATACCCAATGGGTAAAAAATTAAATCTATTTCCCTTAAGAAAATGAACAAGACAGGGATACCCACTTCCCCACTCCTGTTTGGTATAGTACTGGAAGTGCTAGCCATAGTGGTCAGAAAAGATGAAGAAATAAAAGACATCCAAACTGAAAAAGAAGTACAACTGTCCTTATTCACAGAAGACATGATACTGTACTTAGAACACTGCAAAGAGTCCATCAAAAATCTCTTAGACTCAATAAATAAATTTAGCAAGGTAACAGAATACAAAATTAACACCCAGAAATCTATGGCCTTTTTAATACTAATGATAAACTACCAGAAAGATAAACTAAAAACAACAATCAAATTTACAAATCATTGTAACAAAAAAAATTAAGATACCTAGGAATAAAATTAACCAAGGAAGTAAAAGACCTGTACTCATAAATCTACAGGACATTGAAAAAAGAGTTAGAGGAAGATATAAACAAATATAAATATAAGAACATACCATGCTCATGAATTGGTAGAATCAACATCATTAAAATATCCATAGTATCCAAACTATCTACAGATTCAGGCAACCCCCATTAAAATACCAACAGCATATTTCATAAATCTAGAACAAACTCTCCAAAAATTCATCTGGAATAAAAATAAAAAAAAGACCCTGAATAGCCACAGCAATCTTCAGAAAGAAGAACAAAGTTGGAGGGTATCACAATACCAGATATAAGCTATATTACTGAGTCATGCTTCTCAAAACTGTCTGGTACTGGCACAAGAACAGACATATAGACTGATGGAACAAAACAGAGAACCCAGAAATTGAGGCAAGCCATTATATTCAATTAATATTTGACAAAGGAGAAAATAGCATACAATGGCATCAGACAGTCTCTTTAATAAATGGTTCTGGGAAATTTGGTCAGATACCTGCAAAAGAAATAAAACTAGATCACCAATTCACACCATACAGAAAAACAAACTCAAAATGGCTAAAGGATTTAAATTTAAGAGGTGAAACCATAAAAATCTTAGAAGATTCCATAGTCAGCAATATATCAGATATATGTCATAGCAACATCTTTACCTGTACAACCCCTAAGACAATGGAGACTAAAAAGAAAATAGACTATATAAAAATAAAAAAAGCTTATGCACAGCAAAGGAAACCATCAAGCAAAAAAGAAGAAAGCCCACTGCATGGGACAGCGTATTTGCCAATGCTATTATGATAAGGGTTTAATCTCTAAAATTTACATGGAACTCATACAATTTAACAAAAGAAGATAAACAACCCAATTAAAAAGTGGGCACTTTTTGAAAGTTAGACCTACAGAAGGCCAAGAGACATCTGAAAACATACTCAGTCACTAATCATCTAGAGATGCAAATCAAAACTACAAAGAAATACCATCTTACACCTGCTAGAATGGCTATTAACAAATCAACAAAGGACAAATGTTGGCTAGGATGTGGAGAAAAAAAGAACCCTCCTGCATTGCTTGAGGGAATGCAGACTGGTGCAGCCACTATGGAAAACAGTATAAAATTTCTGCAAAAAGATTAAAGTGGAACTTCCATTTGACCCAGTAATCCCACTTCTTGGAATATATCCCCAGAAACCAGAAAAACCAATCAGAAAATGTATGTGCACCCCTATGTTCATAGCAGCACAATTTATAATAGCTAAGATTTGGAAACAGCCTAAATGTCCATTAGCAGATGAGTGGACTAAAAAACAGTGGTACATCTACACAATGGAATACTACACTGCTATAAAATTGAAGGAAATTTTACCATTTGCAATAGCATGAATGGAACTGAAGAGTGTTCTGCTAAGCAAAATAAGCCAGTTGGAGAAAGATAAATATCACATGATCTCACTCATATGTGGGATATAATGATGAACAAAAACAGATACAGAGACAAATGGCCAGAGCGGCGGGGTTGGAGGTTTGGGGAGTTGTTAGAGAGTAACCAAGGACTTGTATATATGCATATTGGCATAACCAATGGACACAGACACTAGGGTAATGGCAGGTTGCGGGAGTGATCAGAAGGGGTCAATGGGAAAAAATGATATATATGTAGAACCTTAAACAGTAGCCATAACTGGTTTGGCTCAGTGAGTAGAGCATCAGCCTGTGAACTCAAGGATCCCAGGTTCGATTCCATTCAAGGGCATGTACATTGGTTGTGGACACATCCCCAGTGGGAGGTGTGCAGGAGGCAGCTGATTGATGTTTCTTTCTCATTGATGTTTCTAATTCTCTATCCCTCTCCCTTCCTCTCTGTAAAAAAATCCATACAATATATATTTTTAAAAAAATCCTTAAACAGTAAAATAAATCAATAAAGAAAAAATGTGATAATTTTGTTTAGAAAGGATACCATTATTGAAATAAAAACCAGGAGAAAACATTGTAAAACAAAATAATTCTCACAAACCTAATAGAAATTAATATTAGCTATTTCCAAATAGATCTTCAATTTTAATATTCCATATTATAATCACCCCTATTATATGAAAACATGTATTTTTCACATGAGGAGAATATTTTTTTTCCGCCATGAGCCATTGGGATAATTAAAAGATGATTCATGAGATGTGCAAAATGTTAATCTTAAAAATTAGCCTGCTATATTTGGTCAAACATTTAATTAACTCATTCTTAATGCTTTGGCAGGGCCAGACCAAATGATTTCACAGGCTTTATATTGCCCTCAAATCAGACATTTTCAACCTCTTAGAATCTAAGCCCTTACATTATATGTATTAAGTATTCTCAAATTTTATAATATTTGTCAGTGCAGTAAATGTTAACATACATTATTTTAAGCATGCATAAAATTGTTTTTATTTTTATAGGACATATGTCTATTATTTGTATTGTTTGTTCACACAATATTTTTAATTTTATGACCTTTAATTCTGTACCTTCAGATTTTATGTGAATAAAGAATATCATTTACCATGAGGTATACATTAGTTATGATTTTAAACAAGACACACACTTCAATAAGTTATTTCATTTTCCTTATCTTTTACTATTTATTTTGAATACATTTCAAAATTAGAGAAAAAATAAAACCAGTAAAAAATGCCCCATATATGCTCAATCCAGATATTTCATTCAGATTTCAAAAATTGTCCAAATAATAGTCTTTACATCAGACAATCCAACCCAATTTCACATTACTTAGATGTTATTTAGTCCAGAACAACTCTTCATTCTTGATTTTAATATCCTGTACATTTTTGAAGATTACAGAACAGTATTACTTTTAGAATGTTCTTTAATTTCTTTTTGTCTGATATTTCTAACTACAATCATTTAAAAGAAGTTGAGGTACTTTCCTATTTTTAAACAGTGTATAAAGATCTACACATATCTACTTAGTGCTAATTTATCTTTGCCTTGTTATTTCTTTTTTTATGGTCTAATGGAGCATTATATTATCATGCCATATTTAAAGAGTTCTATTTTTTCAGATATTTATCTGAGCCCTAATTAATTGATTTGTTACTGTGTTAAGAAACCCTTTCTTTTTGACAGTGCATAAGCTATGAACTCACTTTTTAATATAATTAACAAGGTTGTTATAGTGCTTCTAAAGCATTTTAAATTAATTCTACAAAATTAATATACAGGTTTGTTTCTGTTTATCTCATCATGCATCACAAATTTAGCATAACAGGAAGTCATTAAAATTTAAGAGCAGCAGAATTAGATGCTATAAAAGTTATAATAAAATAAAAACTTTTCCAAAGTAAAATATTACATGAAATTTTGTTTTTAAAAATATTCTGACATTATATTTTATTGAACCAGAAATATATAACAATTGTTTATAATATTAAAAATAGAAAATAGTCTTAACTACATAAATTCTGATAATAAAAATGTATAGAAAATAAATACTTAACATTCCTTCTTAGTATTCATACACTTTGTTAATAACAAAATAAATATAAACTTACAAAAGATGGTTGTCTGATTATGCACTTGTTGAATGAGAACTGATTTGTTATCTGTTACAGAATCTATACTAATAAAAGGGTGATATGCTAATTGGACAGGGAGACTGGACATCTACCTATCATCTGACTTTCTTCTGGACAAAGCCACTGTAGTAGGGCCAAGGCAGAGGTGTTTGGGAGCAATCAAGCCAGCAGGGTAGGGCAGTTGGGGGCCATGAGGCTGGCAAGGGAGGCCAGTTGGGGGCCATGAGACTGACAGGGGAGGGCATTTGGGGGCAAGCAGGCCGCTGTGGAAGGCAGTTAGGGGCAAGCAGGCAGAGTGATTAGGGGTAATCAGGCAGGCAGGCAGGTGAGCGGTTAGGAGCCAGCAATCCCAGATTGCTAGAGAGCTGTCTGACTGACAGTTTAGGCCTGAGTCCACCATGATTGGAATTTAACCCAATAGTTTGACATCCCACTAAGGGTCCTAAGTTGGAGATAGTGCAGGCCGGAATGAGGAACACCCTATCCCAATGTACGAATTTCATGCACTGGGCCACTAGTATAAAATAATGCTACTTTGTGAGAAAATTCAAATAAAATATATGCAATATGAACTAAAAATAACCTAAGACAATAGAGCAAGAATAAAGTAGAAATTGGTACCAAGCTGGGGAAGTTATATGATTATATGCATCGCTCATGGTAAAGGCCTGAGAGGGGCAGGTTTACAGCAGAAGAGGTCAATGGGGAAAACAAATAAACAAAAAACAATGGAGACATCTGTAATACTTCCAAAAATAAAGATAAGTTTAAAAAAAAAATTAACAAGACATATGAGAAGAAAAAAAAAAGAAACGGGTATTAAATGAGCTATTCCTTCAGAACACCAATGTGGTATTGAGAATATGATTAATATTTGTATAGAGTATGAAATTGAATTTATCATTCAGAAACTATAATTATGAGGAAGCTAACATCACATTCATTTAGAATTTATTACATCCTGATTTTGCAGTTCTCAAAGAAAAATGCTCACAGTTATACATTTTTTAAATTTGTATAAAACATGCTGTCAGTTCAGCAAATATTTGTATCTTGTTAAAACAGGTAATAGATTTGCAATTCACTTAAAAATAATTAAAAGATAAAAGTATATGCACATAAAAACTACAAATTTAAATATTAATAGTCCCCTACAAAGAAATATAATTTATAAACCAAACCAAGATAGTAATGCATAAAATGACTTTTAGAAATATAGTATATAATATACTAAAGTGTTTAAAGATTACTTAAACATGGACAAGTCCCAAATAAATAAAGATTATCATTAGGAAATTTTATACTGGATTCAGTTTATTAAACTGTTTAACTTATCTGATCCCAAGTTAACATCATTGTAGCATAGTATTTGCTGCTTCAAGATAAAATTATTACCCATAGCTGATCGCTTCATCCAGTTACAATAGACTGAATCAACCTGCAATCATTAGAGCCTTGCTATAATAAACTCTTTCAATGCAAAATTCAAAATAATATATTGGGTCATGGTTATAAAGGTGTTTGTAATGAGCAGAAATTATTTAATTCATATTCCTTCCACTTAATAGGAGTACAATGCTTAAAATTGTTGGGGAATTTAAGTACTAAAAACATCTAAAATTCTAAAATCATTATACTTATGACTATTGAAATAATCAAATCAGTAAAACAAAAAAAGATTTGCAACCTGTTATTTGTAGCAGCTATAAGTTATCATTATAAGTAATTAAGAAGAATTATAGCAAACTCTAGTTTATCAAGTTCTATAAAAAAAGTCGTGGTCAATTTTCCTACAACACTGCTGGGAGTTTTGATCAGGAGACTGCAAAATTAATAATGTAGATTAAATAAGTTGCAACTATGTTAAAATCAGGAATTTTAACAATACCACCACCATCAACAAAATCCACATTGCTGGAATCTCATTAGTAATGGAAGATTTACAAAAACTATGTACATAGGAAGATATCAATTACAATTTGTTTAAAAATAAAACTCAATTAAAATAACTATTGATCTCAAAGCAAACAACTACATATACATTTTAAATTGACTCATAAAGAATTCATTTCCTTGAAACTTATACAAAATTTATGAAACACCAAACCTTAAAAATTATAAGAATATTTTATAAATAATTATACATTCAAGGGAATAAAATTCAGGTGAAAAATATTTTCTATAAATAACTGAGCATGGAATATTGATTAATGAAAATAAAAGTTTATTTATCTTATCTAATAAAAGAGTAAGGTGTAAATTAAACATCACTCCATTATGCTACCAGCCAATAGGGGTGAGTACGCAAATTACCCAACAAAGATAGCCATTCCCATAAGCGGCCAGGCAGCAGCATCCAGCAGCTCCAAGCCTCACCATGGCAGCCTGGGGTCGTGGGGGCAGATCAGAACACAAACTCACAGGGAGGCCAGTACCCACAGCCCCAAGCCCCACGATGGTGATGCTGGGGCTGCAGGGGACTGGGTTGGGGACACAAACCCAGATCAGAGACACAAACTGGCAGGGAGGTCAGCATCCCACAGCCCCAAGCCCTATGATGATGGCACTGGGGCTGTGGGAGGCCAGATCCAGACACAAACCCACAGGGAGGCTGGCACTCAGCAGCCCCAAGGCCCACCACCATGGTGCTAGGGCTGCTGCAGGAGTGGGGGAAGGCAGTGAAGAGACAAACCCACAAGAAATCTGTGGAAAGGAAAATAAACTATTATAATTTTATCTCCATTTCCATAAGGTGAGAAAACTGCCCCTGGTTTATTTAGTGATGTGGTCCACACCTTTCTATAAACACAGGGTATCTTATGACCACTCCCAGGAAAGTCTGGTCAGAATACTGTCTTCAGGGAATAATGTTACTGTGGCAAATCATCTAAGAAAGGAAACAAGCTTCTGTTGGGTTTATTCTGAAGGTTAGAGAACATGCCACCCCAACATATGCTGTGTTGTTATATTGATGATCTTGAGCAACAGATGCTTGAAAAACAGTAAATGCATGCAAAAGCTTTCACTGAAGTCTCCTGATCTGCCTAAAATCGGACCCCCTAAAGGAGCTCAAATGTCATAGATTCCCTTGATGGGAGAAGTGTCATCAGGCAGAGAAGACTGACTCCTGTCACAGGTCAGGAGAGTAGAAGTTGACATCACACCTGAACTTTGTTACAAACTTTCCTCCCACCCCCATTCATCTTTCCTAAAAACCATTTACTCTCCTCTAAGAGGCCTACATCTCCTGTCCCCTTTCCCTAGGAAGAAAGCATTTAAATCTGTATTCTAAGGCACCTTGAGGAGTTACTCATTTTTTTCCTGGGATCTCCCACATATACACGAGGTACATATGTTAATGAACTTTTGTTTTTCTCTTGGTGATTTGTCTTTCATTACACGGGCCTCCACTAAGAACTCAGAAAGGCTAGAGGAAAACTATTTTTCCTCCTCCATAATTCTATCTCAGGAAATCAAGTCCTCAACTGAACTATGAGGTTGGCTCAAGTACCAAGCAATCCTGGCTGACAGGAGGAAAGCTTCGAGGGAGGAATCAATGAAATCGGCATCAAAGTGGGATGGAGGGTACATGCATGGTTGCTGGTGAGAGTTCAAACTGGTTCAACATTTTTGGAGAATGATTTGGCAAATTCAATAGAAATGTTCAAGGTGCATCCAAGAGTCTTTTACAAGGAATCATGTCTGCTAAGATAAAGCACAAGCACATAAGCCCTGGTCAGAACTCAGGATGCTACTGTGGGCTCCCTTTCCAGGATAGGAAAACCTGGGAACAACCTGCATTTTGAGGAAACAGTGGCATCTATACTAATAAAAGGGTAATATGCTAATTACACTTCTGGGCAACCTTCCCAACAAAGCCATGTTGGCAAGGCCAAGGCAGAGGAGGTTAGAGGCTATCAGGCAGGCAGGGGAGAGCAATTAGGGAGATCAGGCCAGCAGGGGAGAGTAGTTAGGGGGATCAAGATGGCAGACAGGTGAGCCGTTAGGAGCCAGGGGTCCTCAGGGGTCCCAGATTGGAGAGAGTACAGGCTGCGTTGAGAGGACCACCTTCCCGTGCACAAATTTAGTGCACTGGGCCTCTAGTCTTAAATAATTAAAATGGCTTATTATCTTTAACTATGCATTTAGTAATACCAGAGAGAGATAGAGAGAGCGAGCGATTTCAATTGCTTAGCATTTCCAAAGATCTACTTTTATTTGTTTGTTTTGTTTTATTAATCCTCACCTGAGGATATTTTTTCATTGTTTTTAGGGAGAGTGAAAGAGAGAGGGAAAGACAGAGCAATACATTGATATGATAGAAACACATCAATTGGTAGCCTCCTGTACAAGCCCTGACCAGGGCCCTGGACAAGGAGAAGCCTGCAACCAAGGTACATGCCCTTGATGGGAATCAAACTTGGGACTCTTTGATTCACAGGCCTATGCTCTATTCATGAGACAAACTGTCTAGGATTCCAAATTACTCTTGACTATGGACTACTTTGGCAGAATTAGCAGCAATGAATTTTGACAAATCTCAGAAAAATAATAAAAATATGACTAATTTATTAAGATAAATTAATTTAGACTATTTTTGTTAAATCTTTATTTTATCTTTCATTGGGATATTTCCCTTTCATTTTTCTTCTATTTCCTTTCACATATGTGTTTTATTAACTCATCTGACCTATGATTACAAGAATATCAGCCCTAGCCTGTTTGGCTTAGTGGATAGAGCATCAGCATGTGGATTAAAGGGGCCCAGGTTTGATTCCAGTCAAGAGCACATGCCTGGGCTGAAGCTCTATCCCCAGTAGGGGGCGTGCAGGAGGCAGCCGATCAATGATTCTCTCTCATCATTGATGTTTCTCTCTCTCCTTCTCCCTTCTTATCTGAAATCAATATTAAAAAAAAAGAAATAATATAATAATATTTCTTCCAATACAATCATGGCAATATAGAATGTAAAATATCTGGAATAATTCAACATGATACAAGATAAACTTATTATTCAGTCCTTCTCTATACCATTTTATAAAATATTAGAGGCCCAGTGCATGTGTGGCGTCCAGTCAACCTACCCTGATGGGGGCTAATCAGGACTGGGTCAGCTGGGAAGAGGGGCTGTAGGGGGGCAATTGGGGACCCAATTGGGCCAGTTGGCTGCTTTAGTGTGTGTCATAGCAATGGGTTGTTCTGATCGTTCTGATCATTCTGGTCACTTTGGTCACTTGGGTTTTATATATATTAACAACATGGTATAAAACATCATTGAAACAATTAGAGTTTTCCAAATTCACCTTATCTTAATATATATATGTACATATATATATATATATATATATATATGTACATATATATATTATATTACACATAGCATAATATGTATATGACTTCAATACTAGTTTTAGAAAGTAAGCAAGAAAAATAAATATCACATTAAAGACCTATCTTGCCTTATATAAAACCACACAAATATTAAAAATAACTGGAAAGTTCATTAATGTTTATAAGTTCAATAGGAATCTATATTAAGTCTTTCATCTCAATTTTGGAACAATCCTTATTACTGTAGTTGAAAAGTGAATAATGTCAAAAAAGGAGAATTTTTTTTTTCATATTATATTTATAAGCACTAATGAGATCCTGAAAGTATTACTTGAGACAAAACTGGGCTGAGTTTACATTTTTTTTCCATTTTCCCTACTGTAGGCTCAGGCTACAAATGAAGATAAGAATTTTCTTCATTATATTTTACTAAATAAGGGTGGGATCACAAATGTATTAAAATCAAGTGTGAAGTGAAATTGTTAAGCATATAACTAGGTGGAACATCAGCTAAAATTATAAAATTACTGAAATGGATACAAACTGAAAAAGAATATTAAATAGATGACATGCAAAACACAGCCGCATCCAGAGCAAACACTTATAATTGTTAGACAAGATGTCTTATGCCAATTGCCATGCAGAATATTTATAATGAGTACAAGGAAACTGGGAGAATAACTAATGGATGAATGAACATAAGCTGTGCTAAAAAGCACATGCACACCCACAAAAACTCCTTCATTATATATTCAAAGAATATAAAAAATTATGTATTTTATTTTTTTATTTTAATAAATCGTTATTGTTCAGATTATTACATTTGTTCCTCTTTTTTCCCCCCATAGCTCCTCTCCACCCATCTTTCACCTCTTCCTCTGCCCTTACCTCTCCCTGCATTGTCCTCATCCGTAGGTTTATGATTTTTGTCCAATCTCTACCTGTACCCCCCTCACCTTTTTTCCTCTGAGAATTGTCAGTCCACTCTCTTTTTATGCTCCTGATTCTATTATATTCACCAGTTTGTTCAGTTCATATTTTTTTAAAAATATATTTTATTGATTTATTACAGAGAGGAATGGAGAGGGATAGAGAGTTAGAAACATTGATCAGCCGCCTCCTGCATGCCCCCTACTGGGGATGTGCTGGCAACCAAGATACATGCCCTTTAGTGGAATCAAGCCGGGGCCTTTCAGTCCACAGGCCGACGCTCTATCCACTGAGCCAAACTGGTTTTGGCTGTTTATCAGATTTTTTATTCACTTGATTTTTAGATTCTCTTGTTGATAGACATATATTTGTTGTTCATAATTTTTATCTTTACCTTTTTCTTCTTCTTCCTCTTCTTAAAGAGTACCTTTTAGCATTTCATATAATACTGGTTTGGTGTTGATGAACTCCTTTAGCTTTTTCTTATCTGTGAAGCTCTTTATCTAATCTTCATTTCTGAATGATAGCTTTGCTGGGTAGAGTAATTTGGTTGTAGGTTCTTGCTATTCGTCACCTTAAATATTTCTTCCTACTCCTGTCTGGCCTGCATCGTTTCTGTTGAAAAATCAGCTGACTATCATATGGGTGCTCCCTTGTAGGTAATTAATTGTTTTTCTCTTGGTTCTTTTAATATTCTGTCTTTGTCTTTTGCTCTTGATATTTTAATTATGATGTGTCTTGGTGTGTTCCTTTTTGGATTCTTTTTGTTTGGGGATCTGTGTAATTCCTGGGCTTGTAAGTGTATTTTTTTCACCAGGTGGGGAAAGTTTTCAGTCATTATTTCTTCAAATAGGTTTTCAGTATCTTGCTCTCTCTCTTCTTCTGGCACCCCCCATAATTCTGATTTTGGTATAGTTGAAGTTGTCCCAGAGGCTCCTTACACTATCTTCACATTTTTGGTTTCTTTTGTCTTTTTGCTTTTCCATTGGAGCAAAAAGATTGATTCTTGTGTTCCTCTAATCCGCTGTTAGATCTCTGGATATATTTTTTATTTTAGTCAGTGTATGTTTAATTTCTAGTTGGTCCTTTTTCATCTTTAGTTAGTCTTTTTTCATCTCCTCTTGGGTATCCCTAAATTTATCCATTTTTTTTTTCTAGGAAATTCCTGAAAAACGTTATAACCATTGTTTTGAACTCTATATCTAGTCATTTGGTTTTTCTCCATTTTTTTCATTTGTGATCTATTCCTTTGTCTCTGCATTTTTGCTGCTTACCTGAGTTGGTAGAGTACATTTCTGTGCTAGGTGTCTTATATGGCCCAGTTGCCTGAGGTAGACTCTCTTGGTGCACCCCTTTGTGGACTGTGTGTACAGCCTTGTTGTAGTTAGTCTTGATTGTTATTGGTATCACTGGGGAGAATTGACCTCCAAGCCAATTGGTTGTGAGGATCAGCTGTGTCTACACTGGAAGAATTTCTGTGCTGGAGTCAGCCTTATGATACAAGACTTGAAAAATTGGAAAAGCCTCTCTGTTAAACTTGGATGGGGTGGAGTATCAGGGCTGAGCAGAGACAACCCTCGCTTCCCATCATCCCTGCCCTACACAGCCCCTGGGTCTTAGTGTCCCTCGTAATAGCTGCCACCCTCTCTGTGTGCCTGGAACTCCAAACTTCTGACTTTTGTGCAGACTTCCAGACCTCTGACTTTTGGACTCCCCTAAGTTTCCATCCACTCCCCTTTTCATGACAGTCCAGACTCCCCCTGTATGAGTATCTCCTGGAACTGGGGTTCAGTGCAGTCAGGTAGTTCAGTCTCCCTCCTGCTAGTGGAAGCCAGCCAGGCAATCCTCCAACCATCCTCTCCATGCACATGTCTCCATACCTCAGCTTTTTGCAGCTCTTTTGAGTTTCTGTGAGCTCATCTCTTTCCTTCTAGTTGTAGAATTTCCACTCAGCCTGCTTTCTTGTGGTTCTGGATGATGTCCATTCAGTCTTTTAGCTGTGGTTTTGAAATTGTGTGAGGCAGCAGGTTAGGTGTTCACCTATGCTGCCATCTTAGTTTCTCCCAGAATTTATGTATTTTAAAGGCCAAATAAAGTTCCCATAAAATTATATATGTGCATTTATGTCTATACATATAATACATATAGGTATACATTTATATATATATATATATATATATATATATATATATATATATATTCATATGTATAATGTATATATAAACATATGTGTATACAGACATGAATTACACTCACTCATTCCTACATGAAATTATGAATGGAACATAGATCACAGTTATCACTTTAAAACTAATTATTTTTATTTTAGAATAGTACTTTATACCAAATAACTGATTTACATAAAGTGCACAATAGAATATGAGATATGAAATCTCAAGAGTGTCTTGTCAACCACCAAAATGTAAAGAAAATCTCCAAAGTGTTTAAAGACTGGTCAGATTGGATACTTTCCCCTTTTCCAAAATTAAAGTGTGAACAACAAGAGTGCCTCTGAGCTATAAAGATTTCAAGGTTACATGAATCCTTCTTAGTTACTTAAAGATCTTACCTTATTTTAAGTAATAGAATTTATGTTAGAAGAGTTTTTAACCTAATAAAATTAGATAAGTGGTGAATGTTCTACCACATAGAGCACACTATCTATCTAGAAGGCCAAAGTATATCAGTTAAGGTAAGCAAATACTTTAATATAAAACTTTTAAGTTTGAATTGCTAAAAAACAATTTATATACAGAGTGATTCAATAAACATAAAGTAATTGAATACATTGCTGAGAAGGAAGGAGAAGTATTCTTGTGTTTATACTTTAATCAGATCTAACAATGAAAATTTGTCTTATCTTTCCAACTTATAGGTCTTTGTACTTTAATCTTTTAGAATTGAATGATCTTATAGTGCTGATATAATCTTCTAAGAAATTGGAGGATATTTAATACACACTAATCTGATTCATATGCATAATTTGATTTTTCAATATATGTCAAATGAGGTTGGTTTAAAGGTTATTTCTATATAGTAGTAAAAATATTTCCAATACTATTATCTGAATGCCAATACACAGAATATGATATATTCTTCAATTTGTATTTCTAAAGTAAAAAGATATGTAACTCAAAAAATAAATAATTATTTTCTAGAATCTATATTTTATTTATGAAAAATCCTTTCTTTTTTTTTAAATATATTTTATTGATTTTCACAGAGAGGAAGGGAGAGGGACAGAGAGTTAGAAATATCAATGAGAGAGAGACATCGATCAGCCGCCTCCTGTACACCTCCCACCGGGGATGTGCCCGCAACCAAGGTACATGCCCTTGACAGGAATCGAACCCGGGACCTTTCAGTCCACAGGCTGATGCTTTATCCACTGAGCCAAACCGGTTTCGGCAAAATTCCTTTCTTATTGTTGATGATTTTGAGAAAATATTGAATAACTTTCTCTAACTTAACATTAAATTTCATCAATTAAAATTTACTTATTTGTAAACTAATTATATTGTTTACTTACATTCTAGATTGTACAAATCTTGTATTTCATTTATTATAGTTCTGCTTTGCATTATTTTTTTCTCTTATGCAATTATCTTAACCAGTGAAAATAGCTAGTCAACAAACTTTGTTAGTTACCCAAAATCCAACTTTTACCAAATACCACTAAAGTCAATTTTATAAAACTTGATCTATAAAAATGTATGCTTTATTTTAAATATATTTTTATTGAGAAAGAGAGGGAAATAGGAACATCAATGATGAGAGAGAATTGTTGATCAGCTGCTTTCTGTACGCCCCTACTGAGGATGAAACTCTCAACTAGAGCTTGTGTCCTTGTCTGGCATCGAATCTGGAACCCTTCAATCAAAAGGCCAGTGCACTATTCACTGAGCCAAACTAGCTAGGACATACTTTATTTTAATTTACATAATTAACTACTCAACTATTTCTTATATACTTGAAAACTGGGATGGAAAATGGTTTAATCTAGCTAATATAAAGAAAGGAGTGCAAATTTCGTTCTGAGACAATCAAGGAAAGATATAAAATTATTTTCTTCACCTTATAATCAGATACTTATTAAAGAAACATGTTGATATTTGAAAAATTATACAACACACTTTTCTGTGAAATTAGGTAGGTTATGCACACTATGGAAACAACCTGAAAAATCTTAGTTACCTGAAGCATTAAGGTTTATTTTTCCCTTATGTTACATGTGTACTATATTTATTCCATGGCCTGTGTTTGCCTTCATGTCTTCTAAATTTTGAACCCAGGCTACCAGAGAAGTAAATATGTGGATTTTGCAGGATTTCAGGTTTTCATGGTAGATGGGAAATCGAAAGAGAGAGAGAGATTTGAAAATCATTCACTAGCTTTTAAAATTTCAGCTTTCTGCACTCACATTTCATTGAACTGTGATTTTATTTTATTTTATTTTTTTAGTATATTGTTATTGATTTTGGAGAGGAAAGGAAAGGGAGAGGGAGTTAGAAACTCAATGATGAGAGAGAATCATTGATTGGCTGTCTCCTGCACACCTCCTAATGGTGATTGACCCTGCAACCCTGACATGCGCCCTTGAATGGACTCAAACTCAGACCCTTCAGTCCACAGGCTGACACTCTATCCACTAAGCCAAACCAGCTAGGGCTGAACTGTAATTTTAAATGTATGTTCCCTAGACCAGAATTATCACTATCACCTAGGAACTTGAAAATGCAAAATTTCTGGACCTATGTTCAGAATTAAATTCTGGGTTTAAATACTGAGTAGTTAAACTCCCAGTTAGACTAACAAGTTCCTAAGTGATGGGGAAATCCAATATGCAGTACTTGGAGAGACAGACTGATTTAATAGTAACATCAAGCAGTTTAGGTTAAATTCTTATGTGGTCTTGTCAATCAACTCACATGGGCTGGTTGGCTGAAAATTTTGTATTGAGTGTTTTGGGATCATCGTTATAATGTACATTATTAAACAATGTTATGATCAATCAGATTAGAAATGTGCATATTCCTCGGGAGTAGGAGACAAGTATATATGTCATGACTTTACAGCCCTACTTAATAAAACATGAATTTTTATGAGAAGAAATCTCATTTTAAAAAGTGAAGCATAAGGATAATAATAATGTGTAGTGTTTTTAAGGATATGTTTTATGGCTCTCATAGAAAAAGTTTCAGAAAATTGTGACAGGTTAAATAATACATTTTCTCTGTATGACTCCATCTTTATCAGATGAGTTTCTTTCTCTTTTTAGCACACAAGAAAAATATTTTGTCAACACATTTTAATTTTTATCTTTTCTGAAGTATACTATAATGTGTGTTCTAGTTGTTTTATGGTGGTGTGTACCTAAAAGGTAATCATTTTTTGTATCTAATCTGAATAAAAACTTGTGAAGTATTTTTTCACCCTACTATCATTGTTTTCTCATAATCAATATTATAAAGTTGATTTGACTGAATTCCAATATTTTCCCTTGATAATTTTGCTCTTTCACCTACTGAATTTATTTACTGTTGCTGTTATTGTATGCTTGAATTAACATCACAAATTCAGTCATCTGTATAGTTATAAAAAATCTCACATTGTTTACTCATTTGGTTTCAGATAATGAAGAGGATTTTAATGTGTTTTTTTCACACAATGAAATAAATTTGCAACTTTACATAAAACAGGGACTGTGGTTAGTTCTATTTTTATAACTTTCTTAGTGACTAGAATTTTTAATGATATTTTGCTATGTCATAACTTAAGGTACGTTTAGATTAAAGTTTATATTTTTATTTTGAATTCTCCATCATAAAATTTTAAAGAAAATATTTAAGGAAATTTCTAGCAAATATAAACCAATGGTCTATAGTATAGAAAGTGTGAGTTGAAATTAAAATAGATATGATGAGGAGACTCTAAGAATTTTGATGTTGTAAGTCATTCTCTATTAATTCTAAATTCATTTATTGAAACTATCTAAATACTATGAATTTCTAGATATCAGATTCTGAACAAATAGTTCAAAATTGTCTTCTAATATAACTGTTTTCTTCATTTACATTAAGGATAGTTCCTTATAAGCTAAATGAACAAATGAACAAAACTGGTCATTCCATTTGCGAAAATAGATGTAGAATTTACTTTTACCTGACAGATTATGTTGTTCTTTGAAATACTTAGATTTCAAAAAAAAACATGTTGTGTGTGTCTGTGTTTCTCTCTGTGTACATGATGTATGTGTGTGTGTGTGTGTGTGTGTGTGTGTGTGAGAGAGAGAGAGAGAGAGAGAGAGAGAGAGAGAGAGAGAGGAAGAGAGATTTTCCTTTTCTTCAGTACTGCTTAATGTTTATATTTCAGTGATTTATAAATATACAGATATTCATACCACTCAACTTCTATAGGATCTTGGCACTTGTTTTAATTTTTATTTTAGTCCTTGCAATTCACCAAGGACTGGTTTATTTTGTTTGTTAAAAGCTGCCTGATAATTATATACTGGCTGCTATAAATATATAAATGATAGACATTCAATTTCAGCCCAACTTTTCAGGATAACATTTACATGTTTTCTTTCTTTGCAAATGGACCTTCACATAATGTTTTACATATTTATTATATAACTAGAGGCCTGGTGCATGAAATTAATGCTAAGGAGGAGGTCCATCAGCCCAGCCTGTACCCTCCTCAATCTAGGACCTGCTATGAGGATGTCTGACTACTGGTCAGACAGGGATCAGACCTGAGCCAGAAGTCGGATATCCCTCTTGCAATCTGGGACCACTGACTTTTAACTACTCACTGCCTGCCTGCCTAATCACCCTAACTGCTCTCCCCAGCTGGCATGATCCCTCTAACTTCTCTTCCCTGACAGCCTGGTCACCTCTAACCACCTCTGCCTTAGCCCCACCACCATGGCTTTGTCCAGAAGGACATCCAGAAGATGTCTGATTTAATTAGCAATTGCCCATTGATTAGTATAAATAATATTCTACTTGGAATTAATTATTAATGTTTACATATTTGGTATCATCATTTCTATCAGAAGATTTCATGTTCAGAGAAGGCCAACCATGAAGATGTTTCACATGTGTTCACCCAAAAGCATATCTACCTCTCTGTCCACTGCTTTTATATTTCTCCAGCTCCCATTTGGTGAGTGGATGAATTCTTCCAAAAGAGAAGAATCTTCATTGATAACACTGTTTTTTAACCATTACCTTCCAAAATTAAACTTGTTAAATAATGGTGATGTCAGCTGATTAGATAATAACAATAATGATAATGATGTCCAATTAGAAGCTTGGATGTTTTTAAACCTTGAGAATGATAAAAATATTTTGTTATGATAATGAAAAGAATTTTGGATCATATACAAGGGTGCGGGCCAGTTGCCAGGAGACCTAATCCAGTCCCACCAACTTATTTTTGGGGGAGGGAAGAAGGGGCTTGTGGTAGAATCAATTTTCAATGGTCAGTAACTTGGTCAATTGTGATGGATGGAGAGGATGACAATGTGGTACTGAGCCCTTTTCCTAGGGAATCCAACTTTACCTCTGGGTAGTGTCAGAATTGAGATAAATTCTCATATTTGAGAATGTTTATTGATGTGAGGAAGCTTCTGCACCAGTGGTTCTCAACCTTCCTAATGCCATGTCCCTTTAATGTAGTTCCTCATGTTGTGGTGACCCCCAACAAATTCTTTTCAAATTTTATGGTTGGGGGTCACCACAACATGAGGAACTGCATTAAAGGGACGTGGCATTAGGAAGGTTGAGAATCACTGCTCTACACAAACTTTGGAATTGGTTCCAGGGATTCTTTTTAGTAATTTAAAATAAAATTGAAATGTAATTCTAAAATATAAACAAAGTGATCAGTTTGTATCTACCCTTCTGAATAAAATCTCACTCAAATACAGTCTTAATGTGTTATTTATCAGTGAAAAACTTTGTATACAAGCATGTTTCTAAGGGCTTTTCCTATACTTCATATATTATTTATAAAAAACCTTGCTATACTGTCAAATATTCAAGCTGTTAATACAATGAATTATATTAAATTTGTTAAGTGTTTGCTAATATATAGCACAATTTTTTAATGTTAAATATTTTATTTTAATTGTTGCCAATTTATTATGGTTTTAAACCTCCTTACTTTATGTAAACTTAAAGTTATTTGCTGGTTTTAATATTTTATATATGTGTAAACATAAATACAAAATGTGAAAAAAAATCTAAATATCTACTACTAGTTACTGTTGTCCTAAGAAAACCACTTTGTTAGTAGTTATCTAAACCAAATTAATAACATGCTTTTTTTTTTCAATTAAGCAAGTGTATTACATGTAATTGATTTTGTTGGGTGCTTCCAAGCATACATAATCCTAATAATGCCATGAAAGGATAGACCCATCTTTTGAGCAAAGGGGAAAGATAATTCAGCCCAATCACTGCTCAAAGACATTAAATATTTGATAATATTCATCCTCTGGCTCTTAAAGTTTACTTCAGCAATCTAAACTCTACTCTATCAGCTTATCACATGGTCTATGCCCAACTCTCACCCTCTACCCGAAAAATTTAAGATCTGGAACAGCTAAAGGTATTATCCTTTCAACAAAAGCCCACGGGACCAAACATGTTGGAACCATATGAAAATAACAGGCAGAGCAGAGAAGAGACAAATCAAGTTATTGGAGACAGCAGATAAGTGATTAGACTGGACATCACCTTAGTATATGTATTCCTGAACACTTAATTTATGTTTGACATTAAATTTCCTTCATTAAAATAGCTACATTGTAGGAAGATTAAAGTTAGGTGAGGTAGATAAGAGATCAATCAAAGGACTTGTATGCATGCATATAAGCATAACCAATGAACATAGACACTGGGAGGGTTGGAGTATGCCTGGGAGGGAGGGTGGGCAATGGGGAGATATGTATAAAAAATTAATAAAATAAAAAATAGAAAAAAAGGGCAACGGACCTAAATAGAATCTTTTCAAAAGAAGATAGAAAGAAGGCCAAGAGACACATGAAAATATGCCCAAAGTCACTAATTATCCAAGAGATGTAAATCAAAATGACATCTCACACCTGTCAGAATGGCAATCATCAAGAAATCAACAAACAACAAGTGTTGATGAAGCGGTAGAGAAAAAGGAACCCTAGTGCACTGCTGGTGAGAATGCAGACTTGTGCAGACACTATAGAGAACATATGGAGTTTCCTCCAAAAACTAAAAAATGGAATTCCCATTTGACCCAGTAATCCCACTCCTAGGAATCTTTCCTAAGAAACTGGAAACACCACTCAGAAAGAATATATGCACCCCTATGTTCATAGTAGCACAATTTACAATAGCTAAGATTTGGAAACAGCATAGGTGCCTGTTAGCAGATGACTGGATCAGAAAAGTATGATATATCTACACAATGGAATACTATGCTGCCATAAAAAATAAGGAATTCTTACCATTTGCAGCAACCTGGGTGGAACTGGAGAGCATTATGCTAAGTGAAATAAGCCAGTCAGTGAAAGAAAAATACCACATGATCTCACTCACTTATGGAGAATAAAGAACATTATAAACTGATGAACAAAAAGATAGATACAGAGGCAGTAAAACATCAAACAGACTGTGAAATTATAGCAGAGAGGTTAGGGAGAGGTAGGGTAGATAAGAGATTAACTGAAGGATTTGTATGCATGCATATAAGCATGACCAATGGATGCAAGACAAGAGGGGTGAGGGCATATATGTGAGTAGGTGGGGTGGGTAATGGGAAGATATGTACACATGTACAACATTAATAAAAAAATGGAAAAAAAGAAAAAAGGAATAAGTTAAAAAAATAATAAAAATAAAATAGCTACATTGGCTTTTGAATTTTTGTGCCTTGGTATAACAATATAATTTACTTTAAAGATTATATCATCTTTGTACTTTTCAGATAAATAGTACTTGATACTTTGTATTTATTTGCTTATTCTATGTATTACTGTACATTTCATTTGCTTTTTTCATTTTTTTTAAAAAAATTCTACTTAGTGATAAGAACTTCTGTTGTAAAGCTGGGTTTTTCCTCCAGCTCCTACATTTGCTACTTGAAGTGGTTTTAATACACTTCATGAGGGTCAAATTTTTATTCTGTAGAGTGAGGCTAATAGCAAAACTGCAATGGGGTTTTTGAAGACTCCATGAACCAAACAATCTATTTCTGATTGTTTTTAACTTCACTAATTATTATTTATTTCCTATAAAGTTATAGCTACTTTGGGCTATTTTGTCCTTAATATTACTTCATCTTAGTTATTTAAACCCATCTATACATTTTTAGTTATTTAAATTGAATCCATCTCTCTCCCTCCCTCTCTTTTTTTCACATTTTACTTTTGTGATATTTATATGTATCTCTAAGTACCACTACTGTTTTAATGCATATTACACCTTTTGTTATTTATTCTCTTTATTATTCAACCTCATGCATTTTAATATTCTTAAAATATGTTTTACATCATAAATATTTAATCTTATTGTTAAAAGTCTCCAAAATAAAATTTTGTTTTTTTTTGTTAAACTTTAAAACCTTATTGAACTGCATTCAGATAAATATTCTGTATGATACATGATACAGTCAATTAGAATTCCTGGAAAATTATTTTTAAACATTTACTTGATGGTCTTAAAAATAAAATTTTCCTGTGTAAAGTGAATAACAATGTTTGAATGTAGGAACGAATATATTTGATCAAGTTTATTTAATGTGGGGTCAAATGAGGGGCCAATATCAACCGTACCAGGCATCTAGATAAACTATAAAGCTATAGGAATAAATATACATTAGGGCGGCATTACTGAAAGGATATACAATCTGATTAGTGGAATTGGAGAGACTATATAAATTTACCAAAGGAAGGTTGAATTATGACAATTATAATACTAGCATTAAAATGATTGTGGATATAGTTTTCAATAAAAGAAACTGTGCCAATTGGGTAGTAATATAAATACGAATATTGACCACCATTTTACAACATTAATAAATAAATTACATATAGACTGTGGGATCTAAGTGTGAAAAGATAAAATAATAAGCAAGCTTTTTATAAGACAAATGTATCAGTGATTTTGGAGTATCAGTTTTCTTAAATAGGAAGTATTAAACACAAATAAAAATAAAAATATGGTGAATTATGTTTAATTATATTAAAAACTTCTATTCATGAGTAACACTAAGAAAAAGGTCTTATGTGAGGGATGTATAGAACTCATACATTTAAGAAGAAAAATTGTATATATTAGTAAAAAATAGGAAAAGACTTGAACAGAAACTTCACACAAAATAGAACATTCAATATATGTATACTCTTCTTCATTAGTGATCACAAGAATGCAAATAAAAACACAGCTTGAAACCCACTGTAAATTAATTACTAAATTAAGACCAGAAAATACCAATGTTGACCAAGAAATAGGTCAATTTGAGCTCTCAGAACTCTCTGGCGTTGTCTCCCAAAGTTGAGCATCTGCTTACCTTATGGCCCAGAAACAAAATTACCAGGTGTAGATTCAACAGCATGCCCACATGTGTTTCCCTAAATAAATACAAATTTTTATTTATGATTAAGGTATTACATGTGTGTCCTTATCGCTCCATTGCCCCCCCACACTCCCACTCATGCCATCACTTTTTCTTGTCTGTGTCCATTGGTTATGGGTATACACATGCATACAAGTCCTTTGGTTGATCTCTCCCCCTTATTCCACCCTTTCCTACCTTGCCTCTGATGGGTTATCAATGCTTCTGTCTCTGGATCTGTTTTTGTTCATCAGTTTATGATATATTATATGTATATTCATTAGTTTATGATATGTGATATAGTTTATGTATATAATAGTTTTAAGAACACAACTTTGGGAACCACATTCATTTTTTTCCAAGACTAAAATGGAAAAATCACTATAACATTTATGCAATGGGATATTATAAAGTAATAAAAACAAATGAGCTACAAGTACTTGCAAAAATATAGATGTGTTTCAAAGTGTAATATTGAGCAAAAGAAGCCAGAAACAAAAGAAGAAAACACTACGTACTTTATAATTCATTTATACATAAATGATTTATATGAGCTTAGATGTCTTGCTTGTTTTACATATGTTCATTTTTATCTCACTTATATCATAGTGCTTCATTTTTGATGGGTTGACAAATCATGTAAATTAGAGAGAAATTTAAGATTAAAAAGAAAAGAAATTAACAACTTTAGGTAGGCAATTGTAAGGCAGATAACAGTCATGCAAGCCAAAGTTATATGATTTTTCCACAAGCCTCAAGGTGAAAGATCAATGGCATGATTTATCAAAATGTTTTCACCAGCACATATTCAAAACTACAGGTATTGTTTGCTGTTACATTGAGTCCTGAGCAGAAGTTTTGTCCCCAAAATTTATGATGCTGAGAAGCCACATAGATATATTCAGGAATGTTGAAGTACAAGCCATGACAGCCCAGAAACAATGGTTGTGAGATTGACCAATGGCCCTGAGAAAATTATCATAAACACAGATGAGATGGTCACCATACAACGTATTGCTATGGGTACTACATCTGACCTGCTTCTATGGCCAGTGTCATTGAATTGGCAGTATAAAGCCACCATCAAAAAGGTAAATATGATTGGCTAGCCAGCATGATTCAGTGGTTGAGTGTCAACCTATAGATCAGGAAGTCATGGTTCAATTCCCAGTCAGGCCATATGCCCAGATTCTGGGGCATGCATGAGGCAGCCTATTGATGATTCTCTCTCATCATTGTTGTTTCTATCTCTCTCTCCCTCTCATTTCATATATATATATATATATATATAAATATATATATATATATATATATATATCTTCTAAGGCAAAGGAAACTAAGAGAAAAATAAACCAATAAGACTACATAAAAACAAACAAACAAAAAGCATCTGCACAGCAAAATAAACGATCAAAAAAAACATTATATGAGAGAACTTATTTGGCAATGATACATCTGATAAAGGGTTACTATCCAAAATATATAAGGAACTCATACAACTTAACCAAAGGAAGACAAACAATCCAAATAAAAAATGGGCAAAGGACCTATATAGCCACTTCTCCAAAGAGGACATAAAGATGGCCAAGAAACAGATGAAAAAATGCTCAAAGTCACTACTAATCATCTGAGAGATGCAAATTAAAATGACAATGAGGTACCATCTAAAACCTGTCAGAATGGCTACCGTCAACAAATGACAAGTGCTGGCAAGGATGTAGATAAAAGGGAATGCTAAAATACTGCTGGCGGAAATGCAGACTGGTGCAACAATTATAGAAAACAGTGTGGAATGCCTTAAAAAATTGAATGTGAAACTTCCATTTGACCCAGTGATCACCCTTATAGGAATATTTCTAAGAAACTTAAAGCACCAATAAGAAATAATGTATGCGTCCAATCTATAATGTATACAGCACAATCCATAATAATTAAGATCTAGAAACAGCTCAAGTGCCTATCAGTAGATAAACAAGCTCTGGTATATTTATACCATGGAATATTGTATAGCAGTAAAAAGGAAGAATCTCTTACATCTGAAACAGCATGGAGGGACCTGGAGAGTATCATGCTAAGTAAAATAAGTCAGCCAGAGAAAGACAAGTAACATATAATTGCACTCATATGTGGAATTTAATTAACAAAATAAACTGATGAACAAAGTGTATCCAGAGACATGGAAACTTGGAACAGAGTATGGAATCTTAGAGGGAAGGTGGAATGGTGGGAGGTAATCAATCAAAGACCTTGTATACATACACTAAGTGGCCAGATTATTATGATCTCTGAACACATAATAATCTAGCCACTCCGTGTATATATGATATAATAAAAGGCTAATATACAAATTGTTTCCTCTACCAAGAGTTCGACCAGCATGCAGGCCAGCCAACCACCCATGTCCCCTCTCCCTGGCCAGGCTGGCTGGGATTATTATGCTTTCAGAAATCATAATAATCTGGCCACTCAGTGTATATGCATAACCTATGGATACAGATAATAGACTGCTGAAGGTCTGGGGCAGAGAGCAGGGCAGAGGTGGACTGGAGAGGATGTAGGGGAGGGGGGAGGAGGGAACACATGTAATACTTAAAACAATAAAGAATTATTAGAAAAAACATATAGCCGAGACCGGTTTAGCTCAGTGGATAGAGTATCGGCCTGCGGACTGAAAGGTTCCGGGTTTGATTCCAGTCAAGGGCATGTACCTTGGTTGTGGGCACATCCCCAGTGGGGTGGGGGTACAGGAGGCAGCTGATTGATGTCTCTCTCTCATCGATGTTTCTGACTTTGGCCTTCACTCTTCTCTCTGTAGTAAATCAATAAAATATATTGAAAAAAGAAAATAAAAAGAAAAAAAAAACATATATAAATGTAATTATGATAAAGAAGGCCTTCATTGGCTTCAATCCTAACAAAAATATGTTATACAAGTGAATGTAATACTCATGGGTAGTAAATCAGATAACAGTTTCCAAAGAAATGAGGTGAAACTGTAGTATCTACTGATATATTCTTGTAGAAAGAGCTTCTTCTCAACCATGAGGAGCTCCATGGATGATATATTGCTGAAAGACTGGCAAGTCAGGAGGAAGACTACCCTAGCTCTATTCTGCATTCCATCAGTTCACTTTTAAATGACAGAAAATGGTACCTATAAACAGTCCCAGGAATATATATATATATATATATATATATATATATATATATTATTTTTTTTATAATTATCTGAGCTATAGATAATAGCTTACAGGCTAACAGAGTACATTTTGTTTGTTTGGTTGGTTGGTTTTTGTTTTGTTTTATCAAATTCTTGAAAATCCATGAATTGATGACAGAAAAAAATGGCAGAGGTGATCTCCTTGAAGACTACAGTCATTTTTTTTAACCCTTGAGAACTAACTCAATCTCTCTTTCTCTGAAGAAGAATTGTTGACATAATACTCAGCTAATTTTTCTATGAGTGGTGTACCTTCTTGGAAAGCTCTTGGTTTTACCATCTTCATCATCTCTGCTTAAAGCACATCAGAGAAGTCTCCATTAATCACATCCAGGAAGAAGTCTGCAGGGTTATTATAGGGCTTACAGTGACAACCAGCTCATGCAAAGTATTCCAATGCCTTCTGAGCAGGCCAATGAAACATTAGTCTTCCTGAGGCCAATAAGGTGAGTGTATCAAACAACTTGAAGAGAGAAAAACAAGGTTGATAGGCGGAAAAGTTGATTTGTCCATGTTTAGGTACCCTTTCTAAAAGCAAAAGGAGATCATTTCATGTGCTTGAGTCTAAGCAAGTTGTGGGATCCTTCAAGATTAAAACAATGGACTGGTAATAAGATCCATTCCAAAACTAGCCCTTTCTCTTTCTCCTTCAAACACACCATGGTTAACCTGAGTTCCAACCATGGATCTGACACTTTGGTAAGATCTAAGTGTGGAATGACCATGTTTATCCATTCATTTTCATCATGAACCATCATTGTTGTTAGAAGCTGCAGAACAGCTGAAAACTATATATTTTCTCTCGATGTTAGAGTTCCCATCACAATTTCATCTTGAACAATGGTAATTTGAGTTACATTTGAAAATGGCAAGTCAAGGTGCAGTGCTCCATTTATCTCAACATCTCCAGATAATCCCTGTGGATCTTTCCTTACAGCTAAGGCATCCAACAACAAAGATTTGCCTTCACTTGTGGGTCCCAGAGTGGCATTGAAGTCAGGTCTCATAATCCCACTGATATTCATTAGTATTTCTTTCTCAGCTATTTTTTGACCAACTAGAGAGTCACTTTTCACTTTCACTCCATAGCAGATGTTACAAAAACTTAACAGCTGCTTCAGTAAATGTCTTCAGGTTGTGGGTGATCTCCCAGGGATGCCATTGGTACTTTTTTGTGACACTGGGATAAAAATATAGTTATTGCTGGAAGACATCTGGAGAGTTTCTGACTTAATAGCACAGTGAACACCTGGAAAGGCAACTGCCTGGGGTTGAGGTCACAGTCAGGAGTAATGGGCAGTGGGCAGCCAGACAGAATAGCAAGGAAGTGAGCCTACATATAGGATATTTTTTGAATTTATTAGAGTGACATTGGTTAATAAATCATATAGGTTTCAGGTTTAAAATTCTGTAATACTAGAGATGCAATGCACAAAATCAATTCAAGGACCTTAGCCCCTGCCCACCTTAGCTTTGTCCAGAAGGAAGGATGTCTGGTCTAATTAGTATATTACACTTTCATTATTATAGATACTATCTATATATTGTATTGTATGTTCTCCAAAGTCAGGTGTCCTTCCATCACCATTTGTTCACCCTATAGCTTCTTCTATGTCCCCACACCCCTTCCACCTTCTGGTAACCATATGCTTCTGTCTATGAGTTATTTTTGTTGTTCTGTTTGTTATTTTTGCTTAATCCCTTCACATACATATATTCTTATATAAAAATTATCTATGCGCATAAAGATCAAGGTAGTGGTCATCTTAGTGAGACAGATAGTCATATAAGAAATCCCTCTCAGATGTGCCCATAGTATTCGATAACTTGGTCTTGATAGTATTTATAAAAATGTGTTCATGGGAACTTGGCCATGGAGCCCACGTCATCTTGAAGGGGAAAATGGCCTTTCTTTGGGAACTCATTGATACCACCAACCAGACAGGCCTTAGAGCTGCCCTGTGACCCAGAAGCCACTCCAACCAGATTCCTGCTGCCACAGTTGCAGATCCATGGACCCTGGGATCTCCACCTCCAAAGCAATGAGTGCAACTTCCCATTCCCCAGCAACAGAGCTCTGGTCCATATCAGTATGGTTACAGTGTGCCCACAATAGCCCGTTTAGAGAGCTCCCTTCTTGCTGTGTTTAAGCCCACCCACATCAGCATGTTTACAGCGCACCCTCGTCGTCGCCAGCTTTACAGTGTGACCTCGTTTAAAGTGCGCTCTTGTAGGCATGTTTACAGAGCACCCACATCAGTATGTTTACAGCCTGCTCACATCAGTGCGTTTACAGCGCACCCACGGCAGCACGTTTCTGGCAACCACTCCCTCAGCAGTTCCTGGAAGCAACTGGGAGTCCCCACAAGTGTGATTTTGTAACTATGAGAAAAACAGTCACACCTCTCCAGAGTGTAGGCCCCCTGAAACACATTACCCCAACAGAGGGGTCCTTGGTGCCACTGTGAGTCCCCCTGGGCACAGAGGATCTCAAGCAAAAAAGGACACTCTCCTTCATGGCTGCTGACTTCTAGACACCACAGCTGTGCTAATCAAGCTCGCAGATCTACATCAAGAGAACTCAAATAGCTCAAGTAGGGAACTACAATAGATTAACAAGCATAGGAGAACTGAGAGACTATACCAGTAGCACCATACCCAAAAAAAACACTGGGTAGCAGAGCAATTGGATCTATAATTAAAACATTACAGGGAAACAAGGAAAGACAAAAAAGCAATCCACAAAGGAAACAAAAAGAGGAATCACCAGAGAGGGAGTTAAATAAAATTGAAGCCAGCAGCTTATCAGAAAAAGAATTCAGAGTAATGGTTTTAAGGATGTTTAAATAGATGGATGACAAATACATACAAGTCAATGACAAATAAACAAAACTCAATGAAAACTATAAGGAGCTGAATGAAAATGTCATCAACATGAAAAGAAACTAAGAGGAGATGAAGAATGACATAGCTACAATAAGGAACACAATGGAAGGCCTAACAGTAGACTAGACGAGGCTAAGGACTGCATCAGTGAATTGGAAGACAAGGTAGGAAAAAACACACAAACACAGCAGCAACTGGAAAAAATGCTTTAAAAAGGGAGCCTAAGGGAGCTTTGGGACAACACAAAATGAAACAGCATTCACTTAATAGGGATACCAGAAGGCGAGGAAGAGAAGTAAGAAATAGAAAACCTATTTGAGGAAATAATGAGAGAAAACTTCTCTGATATTGGCAAAAAAAATAAAAATAAAAATAAATAAAAAAAAACTATGCAAGTCCAAGAAGTACACAGAGTTCCAAACAAGCTGAACCCCAAAAGACCAATACCAAGAAACATCATAATTAAATTGGTGAACACTAACGACAGAGTAAAAATTTTAAAGGCAGCTAGAGAGAGACAGAAAGTTACCTACAAGGGATCTCCTATTAGAATATCAACTTATTTTTCAACAGAAACACACCAGGCCAGGAGGCAATAAAATAAAATATATAAAGTGATGCAAATCAAGGGTCTGAACCCAAGAATACTATACTCAGCAAGGCTATCATTCAAAATTGAAGGTAGAATCAGGAGCTTCACAGACAAAAAAGGGCTAAGAGAGTTTATCACTATGAAGCAAACAATGCAAGAAATGCTAAAGGGGCTATTGTAAAAAGAAGAAAGAGAAAGGCAAGAAGAAACACAAACACTAAGGAAAAATATGACAACAAACATGAACTTGTCAATAATAACATTAAACATAAAAGGATTAAATGCACTAATCAAAAGACATAGGGTAGCTGAATGGATAAGAAACATGACCCATATATTTGCTGTCTACAAGAGACCCACCTCAGAGCAAAAGACTCACAGAGACTGAGAGTAAATGGATAGGAAAAATATCATTCAGGCAAATAGAAATGAGAAAAAAGCTGTGATGGCAATATTTATAAATGATAAAATATACCTCAAAGTAAAGGCCTTAAAAAGAGATAAAGAAGCCCACTACATAATACTAAAAGGAGCAATTCAACAAGAAGATATAACTCTAGTAAACATATATGCACCACTACAGGAGTACCTAGATACATTAAAAAACAAACAAACAAAAAAAAACCTACCAGAAGACATCAAGGAAGAGATCGACAGCAATACAATCATAGTAGGGGACTTTAATAAACCACTGACATCACTGGATAAATCCTCTAGACAAAAAAATCAGCAAAGAAATACCAATTCTAAATAACTCACTAAATCAGATGGACCTAACTGAAATATTCAGAGCATTTCACCCCCAAACCACAGAATATAAGTTCTTTTCATGTGCACATGAGACATTTTCAAAAACAGACCACATGTTGGGTACCAAGCAAAGTCTCTGCAAATTCAAAAAGATTGAAATCATATCAAGCATTTTCTCAGGCTATAATGGTATATGATTAGAACTAAACTACAATAAAAATAACATGCAAAAAATTTAAACACTTGGAAGTTGAATAGCATGTTACTAAACAATTATTGGGTTATAAATGAGATCAAAGAAGAAATTAAAAATATTCTGGAGACTAATGACAATAAAAACATAACAATACAAATGTTATGGGACACAATGAAAGCAGTGATGAGAGGGAAGTTTATAGCTCTATAGGCCGCACTCAAAAAAACAGGAAAAAAGGTAAAACAACTAACTCAACAATTCATATAATTAGAAAGAGAGGAAGAAGGAAAGCCCACTGTGAGCAGAAGAAAAGAAATAATAAAGATCAGAGCAGAAATGAATGACATAGAGACCAAAAAAATAATACAAAAGATCAACAAAAGCAAGGGCTGGTTCTTTGAAAGAATAAACAAGATAGATGAAACTCTAGACAGGCTCAACAAGAAGAAAAGACAGAGGACCACTATAAACAAATTCAAAAATTAGACAAAATACAACAGACCCCACAGAAATATAAAGATTCTTAAAAAAATATTATGAACAACTCTATTCTAACAAATTACACAACCTAGAAGAAATGGACACATTCCTAGAAAAACACAACCTTCCAAAACTCAGGAAGATTCTAAAAATCTCAATACACTGATAACTATGGAAGAAATTAAAGCAGTCATCAAAAAGCTTCCAGCAAACAAAAACCCAGGAACAGACAAATTCACAGGGGAAATTTACCAAACATTTATGGAAGAACTAAAACCTATCCTTCTCAACTATTCCAGAAAATTCAAGAGGAAGGAACACTTCCAAACTCCTTCTATGAAGCCAGCATCACCCTAATACTAAAAACAGTTAAAGATAACACAATGAAAGAGAATTACAGGACAGTATCTTTCATGAACATAGATGCCAATATTCTCAACAAAATTCTAGCAAATCAGATCCAGCAGTACATATGAAAGATCATGCACCATGACTAAGCAGGATTTATCCCAGGGATGCAAAGATGGTACAATATTTGCAAATCAATAAACTTGATACATCACATAAACAAACTGAGAGATAAAAATCACATAGTCATTTCAATTGATGCAGAAAAAACATTTGACAAAATCCAACATACTTTCTTGATAAAAACTCTCAGCAAGGTGAGAATAGAAGGATTATACTTAATAATAAACATAATAAAAGACATATATGACAAACTCACACTCAACATCATACTCAGTGGGCAAAAATGAAAACCATTTCCCCTATAAACAGGAACAAAACAGGGATGCCCACTCTCACCTTTCCTATTCAACATAGTGCTGGAAGTACTAACTATTGCTATCAGACACGAAAAAGAAATAAAAGGCATACAAATTGGAAAAGAGGAAGTAAAACTGTCTTTATTTGCAGATGACATAGAAAATCCCAAAAACTCCATCAAAAAATTATTAGACTTGAAAAATGAATTCAGCAATGTAGCAGGATACAAAATTAACACCAAGAAATCTATGGCATTTCTATACACCAAAAATGAACTTACAGAAAGAGATACTAAAAAAGCAATACAATTTACCATCAACCAAAAAAAATTAAGATATCTAGGAATAAACTTAACTAAGGAGGTAAAAAACCTATACGCAGAAAACTACACAATTCTAAGAAAAGAAATAGAGGAAGACATAAACAGATGGAAGAACATACCATGTTCATGGATTGGTAGAATCAACATCATCAAAATATCCATTCTACCCAAAGCAATCTATAAATTCAATGCAACCCCCATTAGAATACCAAAGGTATACTTCACAGTCCTAGAATGAACTTTCTAAAAATTCATCTGGAATAAAAAAAAGACCCCAAATAGCTCCAGCCATTCTGAGAAAGAAGAACAAAGTATGTGAGATTTCAATACCAGATTTCAAACTGGATTACAAAGCTACTGTTCTCAAAACTGCCTGGTACTAGTGCAAGAACAGACACATAGATCAATGAAATATAATAAAGAACCCAGAAATTGACCCAAATCACTATGCCCAATTAATACTTTACAAAGGAGGCATGGACATACAATGGTGTCAAGACAGTCTCTTCAACAAATGGTGTTGGGAAAATTGGACAGATACATGCAAAAAAAATGAAACTAAACTACCAACTTACACCATCCACAAAAATAAACTCAAAATAGATGAAGTACTTAAAAGTAAGATGGGAAACCATAAAAATATTAGAGAAATCCAGCAAAATATCAGACATATGCTGAAGGAACTTCCTCAATGTTACTGCTCCTAGGGCAATGGAAACTAAAGAAAAAATAAACAAATGAAACTACTTCAAAATAAAAAGCTTTTGCATAGCAAAAGAAACCATCAACAAAATAACAAGAAAGCCCACTGCATGGGAGAACATATTTGCCAATGATATCAATGATTAGGGTTTAATCTCCAACATTTACAGAGAACTCATACAACTTCACAAAAGGAAGATAAACAACCTAATCAAAAAATGGGCAACTGATATAAATAGGCATTTCTCAAAAGAAGACAGAAGGAAGGCCAAGAGACATATACAAATGTGCTCAAAGTCACTAATCATCAGAGAGATGCAAATCAAAACAACAATGCAGTACCATCTCACACCTGTCAGAATGCCTATTTTCAACAAATCAAGTGTTGACAAGGATGCAGAGAAAAAGGATCTCTTTTGCACTGCTGGTGGGAATGCAGAATGGTGCAGACACTATGGAGAACAGTATGGAGTTTCCTCAATAAACTAAAAATGGAACTCCCATTTGACCCAATGATCCCACCTCTAGGAATATATTCCAAGAAACTAGAAAGAACAATCAAAAAGACTATATGAATGTCTATGTTCATAGCAGCACAATTCACTATAAACAGCTTCAGTGCCCATCAGCAGATGAATTGATGAAAAAACTGTGGTACATCTACACAATGGAATACTATGCTGCGGTAAAAAAGAAGAAGCTCCTAACATTTGCAACAACAAAGCATTATGTTTAATGGAGATGGAAAACATTATGCTTAGTGAAGTAAGCCAAGCAGAGAAAGATAAATATCACATGATCTCACTCATTTGTGGAATATAATGAATAATATAGACTGATGAAAAAGAACAGATCCAGAGACTGAGAAACATTGATCAAAACATCAAAGCTCAGGGAAGGTGGGGGTTTGTGGGAGTAAGGGGGAGAGATCAACAGAGGGACTTGTGTACATGCATATGAGCCTAATCATTGGACATAGAAAATGGGAAGTGGGGCATGAGAGGGAGCAGGGGTAATGGGAGAATAAGGACATGTGTAAAAAATAAAAATTAAAAAAATATATTATAATAAGATATTAAATCTAATCCATACTGTGGTCACCATAACCTTAAGAGAAATTGTTTCATGTGACAAAGATTTTTAAATGTAACTATGTAGCCTGAAAATCATTTTGGAAGGAAATAAAGATAAGTTTCTTCAGATGCCGTAAGGATTGAAATTGAAACTCAATATATTTGGCCTCTTGAGCTAAAGTAAGTAATCTGCATTTTTGCCTACCTGAAAAAGTTTATATAAAGTTACAAAAAGAAATTGACAGCCAGTTTGAAAGTGAATTGCTATGGCCTAGAACAAAAAATATTCTTGCATGATATTATTCTACAATTTCAGTATAATTCTTGATATTCACAACAACGTATTGTACAATTATCACATACAAAATCACAAACTAATTCTTTGAATGTTTGACAACAATTTAAAAACAGGACATGATAGGATTCAATCCCTTTCAGAAGGAATTAGGGCACTAGGAAGGCATTTGAGCATTCTATACTGGCCCCTCTTACCTTTTTTTGCCAAGAGAGATCCTCTTTGCACAATCCAATTGCACTCAACTGTAGCCTGAGCTTTCTATTCATGCTGAAGTTGAAGCCTTGAAGTAGCTGGTATAATGAATCTGTGTCTCGCTCAATGGTGTGAGCTGGGCCCTCTTTGGAGAAGGAACCTGAGTTTTCTGAGATAAGTGATCAGTGCCGGACCCCCACCAGCAGTAGAGGGAATCCCAAGGCAGGTGCTTGACGTGGACGCCACGGGGCATAGGCTACCAAGGAGACAGAAATGAACCTCACAACACCCTGCTTGGCCTTGGAAGATGACTGGTTAGCCAGAAATGAATAAAATTCCTTAGGGAAGGAACAACCTGAGACAGTCACAGTTGCAGAGTGGCCATCAGCAGAGAACTTGGGTGTCAAAAGAGGTGGGGCACAAACCTTCACCCCGCGCCAACCTTGCAGGGTCCTGAATCCTCACCCCTTCTGAGGGAGGTCTCCTTCCCCTATGGCTGCTTCGCTTTTTATGCTCAGCACAGATTGGGACCCAGGTAACAGACAGAAATTTGGCTGACAGCACCTGTCCTATATCTAAATTCAGCCTAGCACCTGGAATGCTCAGGGCCTACTCAATAATACAAATAATCCTTTCCACTAATATTTACAGGGTAAAAATCTAAGATTGTTGGTAGAGTATTAAATTTGACAGTAAAAGAGTAATCAAGCTTTTAGATTAATTTAAATAGGCTAATTGAAATAAGTGAATATCCAAGAAAATTTAATTGTACTGGACAAAAAACTATTTCTAAAATATTAACTAAAATTTATATTGGTAGTTCATCTCATGGTAAAGTTGCTCAATATGCAATGAACATAAAGCAGGCATATTTGTGTGCAAATAATTAAAATGTAAAGTTATCAAGATTGCATTAAAATTTTTTACAAAAGTCTCCATTAATCAAAAAAGAGGGATGGTAGGATAATATCATGTAAGGAAAAATATCAGGTAAGTAAATTACATCTAAAAAGTTTTACTTTAAAAAATTAGTTTTCATTTCTAATGCTAATAGCAAGACACCCATGAAAAACACGCATGGTCTCAAAATAAGCCAGAGGAAAAGTGGGACGGCAAAAATAAAAAGGACCCCAAGTCAATTTTATAGAAAAGATTTCTTTATTAACTTTTGGTCTAGAATATATTTATATACTTTTAGAAAACAACTCCAAGACCAAGTGAAAAGAAAGGAATTGCCAGGTCTGCTCCAATCACAAAGACAAGAGAAGAAACAGTCCAGAGATGGAAGACGTTGATGAAGCCTCGCCATGTTAGCAGTCAGCAGCTGAGTGTCGCTACAGGATGCCTAGAACCAAATCAGAGAGGGTCGGACGGCATTGCCACCCTTTGTCCACTAACCAGATACCATTGCTGATGTGTACACATAAGGAACTGGGACTCATAACTATTGGACATTGAAATTGGGCCTCATACATTATTTTGTTCTTATCTAGCCTGCAGAGGCAAGATGTTTTTAAAGAAAAGAATCAGGGGAAAAACCAATAGATACAGAGGCAAAGAAGCAATGAGCAGAGACTGTCATACTACACCGGGAAGGCATGGGAGGTTGGCAGGGAGGGGCTGTAAGAGATCAACCAAAGGGTTTGTATGCATGCATATAAGCATAACCAATGGATACAATACATGGGCGGGAGGCAGGTAAGGGCATTTACTGCGGGGTACAGAAAGCAGGGGGGAGGTCAATAGGGAAAATAAAAAAGACATATGTACTACTATTTGTGATATTTTAAACAATAAAAAATAATAATAATAATGTGTTCGGTTTGTAAAAGTTTATTGAGATGCTCACTTATGAAAACTAAAGCTTTCTGGATATACTGGTATGTCGGAGACCCGCTCCAACCTGGACAGGGTTACCTGAAAGTAAGAGGCGACAACTGGGAAAAAGAAGAGACAGAAAGCGGGGATCGGGACGACCAACAGCAGGGATGCTGTTGGAGGCAAGTTTATTAAGAAACACTGATGTATTTATAGGTTACTGTTTCTGAGATCAATGCCAGACTCATGAACCTGAGCGCATAGCCAAGCATTCAGCATTCTTTGCAAAAATTTACTTTTTATCCTGTGCTTGACGTGCCTTTCTGTCTGTACAGTTCTTCCTCAAGGACATCTAATATATTCCATAGCTTTCTAACCACGTAAGCTTGCCTGACCCCTAAGCTTAGGACACTCTGTTAACAAGTGATCCAGCTTACAGGGAGGCTACAAGTGAAAGACCCTTTTCAAGGCCCTTCTTTAAGCCTCCCTGCATAAGCTTCCCACACTGGTATATTATCTATATATACAAAAGACTAAGTGACCAACTGTCCATCTGTCCGATGATCTGATTTCCTGACCGGCCTGTACTAATGATGTGTACTGACAATTTAAAAATAAACATTGACTCACACATGCACAATACATATATAGCTCTTGAAATGGATATTATTGAAATCCCCTGTGAAATGATTTGTAATGAATCTATTATTGAAGCTACCTTTGTGCAGGAAGCTAACTCCAGCATGTCATAAATGCAAGAGTTTCATCAAAAGATTTATGGAACTTGGGCATTCAGCAAAGGCCGAATCACATATGTTATTGCCTGTTGAAAATGGCTAAGGGCATTTCCCCAAACGTGAAAAGGTTGCATAAATGATTGCTTGCTGCCAGACAACTGAAGACATTTTAATCTACATGTTATTGCCTCCTATTGACCAATTTCCCCAATCTGACAATGGATTCTTTACACCAAACCTTAGCCTTGTTTTAGGACAATTTGTGTTAATAAAAAGCAAGGGATCTAGAGAGACAGAAGAACTTGGTTCCTTAAGCCAAGTTTTCTCTGGCTCTCCAAAATACCTTCCAAAATTATGTTTTGTCTCTGGACACTTGATTAATTTACACACAGCACCTTCTCCAGATTCCTGAAATAATTCCTTCTAGATGCTAGATTAAGACCACCAGCACCTTTGGAAATTATATATATATGACTAATATGCTAAGTGTTCAACCATCCAAATGGTTGCAATGATGTAACCATCAGAGACAGATCCTCAATGCAGGAGCTGCCGTGACATGAACTGGCCATTTACAGAGAAATGGCACCATGGATCTGGCACCCAAAAAGCAACATTCAGCTTCCCCAAAGTGGGACACAGGCCCCACCACTACCCCAGAGCAACATCACACCAAATCACAGCTGATGCTGCTGAGATCCCATGGCACAAAATGCTGCCACAGTACACAGCCCATTCCAGAAATGGTGGCTTTGGGCACCAGGTAATGACATAGCAACACCCAGATTCCTCTTTCTAACAACTAGCCTCCTTGGAGTTTCTTCAGCCCAGAAATATGACTTTATTTACAGCCAGGTGGAACCATTTTACACTTTAACCAAATGACTGTAAAGCATTTTCTCATGCCTCATCTCATTTGATCCTCATAGAAGTCCTGGAGTAAATAGATAGGAGACTCAGTGGAATCCTATTTTCTTTTCATTAGCTGGAAAATGGAGATTTATAAAGCTTAAAAATTTGACCCATATGAAAAGAAGTGAGAAATTGTGGAACTTGAAAATGACTTCAGGTTTTGTCACTGTGCAGAATATAGTCCAACACTACTACTGCAGTTCTCCCTGTGTGATCTACAATAATAATCTGCTTCATGTTTATATTTACTGCCGTATTGCTGACAATTACCTGAAAGAGAAGTTGGGATATTTCACTGGGCTGAAATAAGTTTAGCTACATCAGAAAGCAGGTCTAATTAAGGATGATTAACCATATACAGACAGTCCTCAGGTTATGTTGGACTTGACTTACATTGTTTGTGGTTATGTTATCTCCCATTTATTTATAAAAAATAATTTCCATCATTTTGATGTATGAACATATGTACTTTATGTTTTTTTATTATTTATTTATCACAAGTAAAGGTCAGGAATAGTTATCCTTCTTTTAATTTTTTTTTTACAGTTTTACTTCATTACTGATATGTATGTGCTCCATGTAAGTAATGTAGGTGCTTATGTAGGTGGGTTCTGATTTATGGTAAAAATTGTGTTTCATTGCATCATAGGAATTGATCTCCGACATAACCTTAGGACCTACTGTATGTAAAGCTCTTACTGGTGCCAATTGCATGCATGTGTTTCCATCTGTCATTGTCAATCATGAATTTGGTTGACATTTCTATTATAGAGAAAGAGCAAATAGCAATATTAAAATATTTTTTCTAATTAATTTTCTTTCAATGTGCCCAGATTTGTGCACTGGGCCACTAGTATTTTAATAAAATACATCTTTAACAACTTCTGTCTTACTTGATGTGTCAGTTGGTGAGAAGAGAGTAGTGTTACTGTGTTTATGGACTTGTCAATTTCTTTTCATTATAGGATTAGAATGTATATTTTTGATGTTATATTGTCTCATCCATATAATGTAATTATTATTTTATCTTGGTAATAAAATGACTAAATTTACTATAGCATCTTTTGTTTATATACTTATTCCTGAGTTATATTTTCTTATCCTATTGTTTTCAATTGAGCTGTATCCTTTAGAAAGTAAATACCTGGTTTGTGTTGGTTTGATCATTCTACTTTTTATTCTAATATAATTTTTGTCTTTTTAGGTTATTTTAATATTTACATTTATTGTCATTACTGACTTTCTTGTTTTATTTCTGTCATCTTAAACACCCCAGTATATAAAACTGTGTATTTGTTTCCTTTCTTGTATTTTGCCTCCTTTGTTTAATGTGCTAAAGATATTACCACTTTTATTATTTAGACGTTATATTTTCATTTATGTTTCTTTAGTTTTATAGGTTTGTTTACGACAGGAAGAGAGAAATGTGTAATTTTAACAGGGAGAGCTTAATGTAAACATTAATTAACAGGAAATTAAAATTACAAGAGATTGGCTAGTAGAAAGTAAGTAGAACTCCAGAGACTATAGGAATAGCAAGTATATAATTTTTTTCATGCCAAATGTCCTATATTCATATTTCATAAAGTATATTTTAATATATATTAGCTATTATGGTTAAGAATAAGAGAAAGTTCAAAAGAAGAGACTCTGATTTTGTTGGAGAGGACCTTATTCTCAGCAAAAGGCAGAGAAGTCAGTGTGGTGCCACACTGATGAAATTTGCTACAAATTGATCTTCTGAAATTTGTCAGAAATCTGCACTTGAGGATACCAGAGAAAGTCATTTTGGAGAGTGTTTCACTGAAAGCACACTTGTTATGAATTGAATTGTGTTTTCCAAAAGGATATATTGATTACCTAACACCAAAATTTTGTGAATATGAACTTATTTAGAAATAGTAAATATAAATTGCAAATTGAATTACTTAATGAGGCCATACTGAGAAGGGTGGGCCTTAATTTAATAAGATTGGGGTCCTTATGAGAACAGGGGAGAGACAGAAAAAGAAGGATGGCATATGAAGAACAGAGACATACATGAAGAGGATGATGATGTGACAATGAAGGCAGAGATTGGAGTGTTGCATTAAGGCCAAAGAATGCAATAAATTGGCAGATAACATGAGAAGCTAGGAAAGTCAAGGAAAGAGTTGACTGTATATTTCAGAGGGAGTATAACCTGCTGACTTCCAGTCTCTCATTTACTAATTTATGATCTTTTTATATGGCAACCCTAGGAAACTAATGAGCCATCCAAATTAGGGGGACAGTAGAAGATGCTGGCCACTGAATACTTTTGGACAGGCAGGTCACTGTAGAGGCTGTTCATGCAGAAGCTAGAGAATCACTTTGCACTGCAAGGGCCTCCTGAGAAAATGGTGGCAAGCAGGAAGCAAAACCTTAGAGTGTATCTCCATTTATTGATCCATGTTGTTATTTTCCAGTCCTATTTCTTTTAATTTAATTAATTTGTTTTTGTAATATCCCATTAAAAGTGGTCATCCCATTTGTTTTTAAATGAATCAAAGCTTATTTAGTTAAACTGTTTGCTTAAAACTATCTTTTCCCACCATGGTTCATTTTTTATTATAGTTAATTTTAAAAATTAAATAAAAATATTAACGCACAACCTAAGGTCAATATTACTCTGACACCAAAGCCAGAAATTTAGTCCATAAGAAAAGGAAACCACAAACCAAAATTCATCAAAAGATGCACAGAAAAGTCTACAATATATAAAAATAATATACTCTAACCAAGTGGAATACAAGGATTCAAGATAAGGCTAATATCAAAAATTCAGTATTAATATAATGACTGATTTTTACTTTTTACTTCTTTATTTTTAGTCCAAATTTACATACTTATTTAAATACTTAGTTTCCTCAATGGGATTCTTATTGTAATACAGAATACAAGTGCTTTCCCACCCCATAGCTCAACTGATACCTTGTTACATTTTTTTTGTGTTTACATACATAGAAAAAGTCTTTAAAAGAAGTTTTATACTTAAAGATGAGATTCTAGTATTTAGTAACATTGCTGTGCCCATTAAAAGTGACAGCAAATGGATAAAAATATTACTGAAATTCATACTACATATTAAACCACATTTTCCCCCTTGCATGTTAGTAGGATTGAAAGAAAAAAATGGTGATATTTATTGCAGAAAAGCAATAGATATAATTTAATATTATGTATAAACATATTTTATATTCACATATAAATGTACAATTTGTTATAAAAGTAAAACAATCAGGGATAGTAAATGTAGTCTTCACTGATTCCTTGATTATTTAATGAATTTGAAAGAATAGATTTCCATAAAAAGATAATCAATTCTAATCATGTTCTGGAAGTGATAATAAACATGTAACAGAAAATATCATAGAAATCTTTGAATCATAATAGAGTGTAGAGCATCAAAAGTAAGCATAAATATAATGAGCCATTTTTAGAGAATACTAATATATAAAATCCCTGGGTCTGTCACATCCAGAACAACCAGGAAGCTCAACTGTTCACCAGGCTGCATGCACAGCAGTCAAGAACACTAAACTGCTGATCTCTTAGAGAGAGAGGCAGGGCTGATCAGCAGTGGCAGAGGCTGCTGGCAAAGCCCAGATAGATAATCAGGTAATCAGACCAATACTTCTCTCTCTTCATCTCACCAGCAGCTAAGTCTCTCTCTTTCCCAGAGGTCAGCAGTTCAGCCACTGGCCAGCAGCCTGGGGTGCTGATGGTCAGCCCTGCCTCTTTAATCAGACCCAGAGATAGTCCTGTAGATGCTGAACAGCATAGAAATTGGCCAGTCAGAACCAAATCTGGGTGAATGGCAAGGAGCCAATGGCTGTCTAGAAGGTGGAGCTTTTTAAAAAATATATATATTTTTAAAAATTCAATATTTTATTGATTTTTTAGAGAGGAAGGGAGAGAGATAGTTAGAAACATCGATGAGAAGAGACATCCATCAGCCGTCTCCTGCCTGTCCCCCGCTGGGGATGTGCCCACAACCAAGATACATGCCCTTGACCATAATCAAACCTGGGACCTTTCAGTTTGCAGGCTCACACTCTATCCACTGAGACAAACCGGTATGACACTGACTGGCATATAAACTGGCCAATCAGAACTAAATTGGCTGGCAGAGGAGGGCAGTTGGGGGCAAGATCAGGCCAGCAGGGGAGGGCAATTAGGGGTGAGATCAGGCTGGCAGGAAAGGGAAAATTGGGGCAACCAGACTGGCAGGGGAAGAAAGTTGGGGATGATTGGGCCAGTAGGGTTGCAGCTAAATGTTAATCAGGCCAACAGGGGATAAGTTAGGGGGTGATCAGTCTGGTAGGCAGAAGCAATTAGGGGCAATCAGGCATGCAGGCAGGTGAGAGGTTAGGAGACATCTCTCTCATTGTGATAGAGATGTCTGACTGACAGGATCCTAGATTGGAGAGGGATCCTAGATTAGAGAGGGTGCAGGCTGGGCTGACGGACACCCCTCCCCAGTGCACAAATTTTGTACACCCAGCCTTTGGTAAATCATATAATTATACAAATAAATTTAGACCATTTGAAAAAAATATAATTTCTATTCAAGATAAAAATTCTCAAAAAATTTAAATCTTAGACAGGGCACTTAAAAATAGGACTAAAGCTAACATCATATTTAATGGTGAAAGACTTTTCCCCTAAGATGGAAAAGAAGGTTAGGGTTTCTTATTTCACCATTCCTATTCAACATTATACTAAACTATCTAGTTAGCACATAATTCAAGAAAAAATAAATTAAAAGCATAAAAATTGGAAGTAAAATCTGCCTTATTCCCAAATAATTAAATATTTTATTGAAAATATTTTAAAGTAACTATAAAAAATTATTAAAACTAATAAGTGAGTTAACCAAGATCATATAATCCTATCTAATAAAAGAGTAATATGCAAATTGGCCCTTACTCCAACACACAAGATGGTTGCTCCCACATGGTCAAAGATGGCTGCCCTCATGTGGGCACAAGATGGCCACCACAAGATAGCCTTCAGGGAAGGGTATTTGTGAATGATCAGGCTAGCATGGGAGGGCAGTTAGGGGTGACCAGGTTGTCAAGGGAGGGCAGTTAGGGATGACCAGGCTGGAAGAGGAGGGCAGTTGGGGGAGACCAAGCCAGGAGGGGAGCAAAGTTGGTGGAAACTAAGCCTGCATGGAAGAGTAGTTGGGGGGACCAGGCCAATAAGGGAGCACAGTAGGGGGGAACCAGGCCAGCAGGAGAGGACAGTTGGAAGAGAGGGCAGTTGGGGGAAACCAGGCCTTCAAGGAAGGGTAGTAGGGGGAAGGGAACAGGCCAGCAAAGAGGATAGTTGGGAGAGACCAGGCCTACAGAAGAGGCAGTAATGAGGAACCAGGCCAGAAAGGGAGGGCAGTTTGGGAGGGACCAGGCCAGCAGGGAGGGTATTTAGGGACAATTGGGCTGGCAGGGGAGTGCTTAGGGAGTGATCAGGCTGGCAGGCAGAAGGGTTAGGGGCTATCAGGCAGCCAGGCAGATGAGTAATTGGGAGCCAGCATTCCTGGATATTGTGAGAGGGGTCCCAGATTGGAGATGGTGCAGGCTAGGCTGAGTAACAACCACCTCCTCACCCCTCCTCCCCCGACATGCATGAATTTTGTGTACCGGGCATCTAGTATAAAATAAATATGTAAAACCTATTGTTTGTAAATATAATAATAAACAATCAAATTAAAATAAAAAATTAACTCACTTGAAAAATAGCACCACAAAAATGTATACCAAAATTTAACAAATGGCATGCAAGATCTCTACAATATTGTCCAACAAACATTGCTGAGAGCAAAAAAATGACAGAAACAAATAGAGATCTAAATCATATTCATGATTTTGAAACCTCAATATTGTTAAGGTAATTATTATCTCAAAATTGATCTGTAGAGCCAATGCAATTCCTCTTTAAATGGAATACAGCACAGTATTAAAAGTTATGGACCACTGATAAGCACAATAATATAGATGCATCTCAAAACATTCTAATTGACAGAAATTAGTCAGAAAATCAAACATATATGACCCAATTTATATGCAATTTATATGTAATTTCAAAAGAAAATACTCTAGATATATAATAAGATATAATTGGTTTCCTTGGACGGTGAATCTGAGCATGGTTTCCCTGTGGAGATTCCAACAATTCTTTATGGAGTGATGTAAGAGTTCTAAAACTGGTTTGTGTTCATGATTGCACAATTGCATACATTTAATATACTCATAAATTTTACATTAAAAATTGTTAAAATTATTTCAAAAAATGATATAATTACTATTAAAAAGTTTGTCATTAACTTATTTTTCTTTATAGTTTGACCACAAATACTTGCATGCTTAAGTAATATACTTAAATGTATTGTTTTAAGCTTTATAAACACGTATCAAGACTAAATATATTCATCTGTGACATGTTTTATTGAAATATATATCTTAAAATGTATCTATAATTCATTACTGTTATTTTATAACATTCTATTGCACAAATACACATAAATAAAAAAATGCATCAAATGGCCATGGATATTCGAGCTGTTTATATTTACTATTTAAAATAATGCTGCTATGAACAATATTTATAGTCATTAGCTGCATATCTGCAAAAGACTTAGTGGGATATGAGGTGGAATTTATAGGTCTTAGAATATGTTTGTTGTCAATGTTACTAGAAAATATAAGAGTAATTTTTAAAATTTAATACATCACCAAAATTGTGTAAATGCATTGTTCTTTCACATCTTTGAACATCCCTGATGTTTTTATACTTTTAGAATTTGAGAACAGATGTGAGTTCAAGAGTGGTATAAAATTATAATTTCAATTTGTTTTCTAGCTGACTGGTTAAATGAAACATATTTTAAATATTATTTTCTATTAACGCTCTTATCTTTGAAGTACATCTTCAAATAATTTGCTTTTTGTATCTTGGTTAGAAGATATTCTATTAATCTCTAGTGCCACTTCTGCTATATAACAAGTATCCATAAATCAAGTCACTCCATTTTATGGTACTCTGTTTTCCTTTACCCAGGTAAATAATACATTATCTTAGTAACTATAGCTTCATAATTATACTATATAATAAAAGGATAATATGCAAATTGTCCCCTTAAACGAGAGTTTGATGAAGTTCAACCAGAGGTCAGGGCTGGTCGCCCAATCCCCAAGCCAACTCCGTCCCTGATTGCTCCTCCCCCCACCCCCCCCCCACACACACACCACAATCAGGGATGGGGCCAGACTGGCAACTGCCCAGAGTTCTTCTTTCTGGCTGTCCCTGTCCCCAGTTGATATGGATTGGGTGGGCCAACCAGACCCCACCGGTGCACGAATTCATGTACCAGACCTACAATAATCTAATAATTACGCAAACCTAATCTCACAGTTCATTTAGATGTGAACTTCTGACATTCTGTGCATGGATTTTCAAGGATATGCTTACATGTGTGCACTTGTAATCTTTTTACTTAGAACAGTGGTTGGCCAACTCATTACTCAGCGGCATGCGAGCCACATGTACCTCACAAGCAGCAGTTTGCCAAACACTGTCTTAGAAGAACATTACAAATCATGAATTTATCCTATATGACTCAATGTGAAGAATAAAATATGAATTTCCAGTTCATATTCTTTATTTTTTTCACTTTTTTATTTAATTTTTTATCATTGTATTACATATATACATATCTTCCCATTGCCCCCCGCCCCAGGCAAATCCTAACCCCCAGTGTCTTATATTCATTGTTTATGCTTATATGCATGCATACAAGTCCTTTGGTTAATCTCTTATCTACCCCACCTCTCCCTAACCTTCCCACTGTAGTTTGACCATTTGTTTGATGCTTTACTGCCTCTATATCTATCTTTTTATCAGATTATAATGTTATTTATTACCCATAAATGAGTGAGATCATGTGGAGTTTTTCTTTCATTGGCTGGCTTATTTCACTTAGCATAATGCTCTCCAGTTCCATTCAGATTGCTGCAAATGGTAAGAATTGCTTCTTTTTCATGGCATCATAGAATTCCATTGTGTAGATGTACCATAGTTTTCTGATCCATGCATCTCCTCACAGGCACCTAGGCTGTTTCAAAATTGTAGCTATTATAAATTGTGCTGCTATGAACATAGGGGTTCATAAATCTTTTCTGATTGCTATTTCTATTTTCTTAGGAAATATTCCCAAGAGTGGGATCGCTGGATCAAATGGGAGTTCCATTTTTAGTTTTTTGAGGAAACTCCATACTGTTCTCCACAGTGGCCGCACCAGTCTGCAATCCCACCAGCAGTGCATGAGAGTTCCTTTTGCTCCACATCTTCGCCAACACTTCTCCTTTGTTGATTTGTTGATAATTGCCATTCTGACAGGTGTGAGATGGTATCACATTGTCCTTTTGATTTGCATCTCTTGGATAATTAGTGACTTTGAGCATGTTTTCATGTGTCTCTTGGCCTTCTGTCTTCTTTAGAAAAAATATCTTTTTAGGTCAGTCGCCCATTTTTTTTATTGGATCATTTAAATTCCTTTTATTAAGTTGTATAATCAGCTGTAGATGTTGGAGATTAAACCTTTATCAGTGATAACATTTGCAAATATGTTCTCCCATAAAGTGAGCTTTCGTGTTGTTTTGTTCATGCTTACTTTTGCTGTGTGAAAGCTTTTTATTTTGATGTAGTCCCATTTGTTTATTTTCTCTTTAGCTTCCATTGCCCTTGGAGCAGTATCAGTGAAGAAGTTTTTTTCAGCATATGTCTCAGATTGTGCTGCCTGAGGATTCCTCTAGTATTCTTATGGTTTCCCATCTTGTGTTTACTTTCTGTATCTATTTGGAGTTTATTTTTGTGTATGGTGTTAGTTGGTGGTTTAGTTTCACTTTTTGTGCATGCATTTGTTCAATTTTCCCAACACCATTTATTGAAGAGACTGTCTTGACTGCATTGTATGTTCTTGGTTTCTTTGTCAAATATTAATTGAGCGTAGTGGTTTGGGTCAATATCTGGATTCTCTATTCCATTGGCCTATGTCTGTTCTTGTGCCAGTAACAGGCTCTTTTGAAAACAGTTGCTTTGTAACATAGCTTGAAATCTACTATTCAGATTCCACCTACTTTATTCTTTTTGCTCAGGATTGCTGTGGCTATCCACGGTCTTTTTTTGTTCCAGATTAAGTTTTTGGAGAGTTCTTTCTAGGTCTGTGAAATATGTTGTTGGTATTTTAATGGATAGTGCATTGAATCTATAGATTGCTTTGAGTAGTATGGACATTTTAATGATGTTGATTCTTCCAATCCATGATCATGGTAAGCTCTTCCATCTGTTTACGTCTTCCTCTATCTCTTTTTTCAGTGTCCTGTAGTTTACCTCCTTAGTTAGGTTTATTCTTAGGTATCTTAATTTTTTTTTTGCTGCAAAGGTTTGCTTTTTTAGTCTCTCTTTCTGTAATTTCACTATTAGTGTATAGAAATTCCATAGATTTCTTGGCATTAATTTTATATCCTGCTATATTGCCAAATTCAGTTATTAAATCGATTAGTTTTTGGATGGAGTCTTTCGGGTTTTTTATGTACAAATAAGGACAGTTTTACTTCTTCTTTTCCAATTTGGATGCCTTTTATTTCTTCTTCTCATCTAATTGCAATGGCTAATATTTCCAGTACTATGTCAAATAGGAGTGGTGAGATTGGGCATCCCTGTCTTGTTCCTGTTCTTAGGGAAAATGGTTTGCTTTTGCCTTTGAGTATAATGTTACCTGTGGGCTTATCATATATTGCTTTTATGATGTTGAGGTACGATCATTCTATTCTCACTTTGTTGAGAGTTTTTATCAAGAAACGGTGTTGGATTTTGCCAAATGCTTTTTCTACATGTATTGATATGACTATGTGATTTTTATCTCTCAATTTGTTTATGTGATATATAATGTTTATTGATTTGCATATATTGTACCATCCTTGCATTCCTGGAATAAATCCTACTTGGTCATGGAGTAGGATGATGTACTGCTGGATCTGATTTGCTAGAATTTTCTTGAGGATTTTGACATCTATTTTCATGAGAGATATTGGTCTGTAATTTTCTTTCATTGTGCTGTCTTTATCTGGTTTTGGTATTAGGGTGATGCTAGAGCTTCATAGAAGCAGTTTGGAAGTGTTCTTTTTTCTTGAATATTTTGGAGTAGTCTTAGGAGGATAGGCTTTAATTCTTCTTTGAATGTTTGGTAAAAATCTCCTTTGTAGCTACATGGTCCTGGGCTTTTGTTTGCAGGAATCTTTTTTGATGACTGCTTCAATTTCTTCCATAGTTATTGGCCTATTAAGATCTTTAGATTCTTCCTGATTGAGGTTTGGAAGGTTGTAGGAATATGTCCGTTTCCTGCAGATCATGTAGTTTGTTGGAATAGAGTTGTTCATAGTATTTTTTAACAATCCTTTGTATTTTGGAGGAGTCTGTTGTTATTTCTCCTCTTTCATTTCTGATTTTGTTTATTTGGATCTTCTCTCTTTGCTTCTTTTTTTAATATACGTTATTGATTTTTCACAGAGGGGAAAGGAGAGACATAGAAAGTCAGAAACATCGATGAGAGAGAGACATAAATCAGCCGCCTCCTGCACACCCCACACTGGAGATGTGCCCACAAGCAAGGTACATGCCCCCGACCGGAATCAAACCCTGGACCCTTCAGTCCACAGGCAGACACTCTATCCACTGAGCCAAACCGTTGTTGGCTCTCTTTGCTTCTTAGTGAGCCTGGCTAGAGGTCCATCAATAGTGTTTATTCTTTCAAAGAATCAGCTCTTGGTTTTGTTGATCTTTTAAATTGTTTCTTTGGTCTCTATGTCATTTTTCTCCACTCTGATCTTTACTATTTCCTTCCTTCTGCTTACACTGGGCTTTTATTGTTGCTCTTTTTCCAGCTCTTTGAGTTGTAGGGTTAGGTAATTTATTACCATTGCTTACTATTTTTTGCAGTAGGCTTGTAGAGCTGTGAACTTCCCTCTCAAGACTGCTTTCACTGTGTCCCATAGATTCTGTATTCTTGTGTTTTCATTGTCATTTGTTGCCATGATGTTTTTTACTTCTTCTTTGATCTCTCTGGTTACCCAGTCATTGTTTAATAGCATGCTGTTTACTCTCCATGTGTTTGATTTTTTCGATTTTTTTTTATAGTTGACTTCCAATTTTCTGCCACTGTGATCTGAGAAGATGCTTGATATGATTTCTATCTTATTGAATTTGAAGAGACGTTGCCTATGACCCAAGATATGGTCTATCTTTGAAAATGATTCATGTGCAGCTGATAAGAATATATAATCTGTGGCTTATGGGGTGAAATATTCTGAAGATGTCAATTAATTTCATCTGGTCTAATGTGTCATTTAGGATTGATGTTTCTTTGCTGATTTTTTGTTTAGAGGATTTGTCCAGTGGTGTCAGTGGGGTATTAAAGTCTCCTACTATGATTGTATTATTGTCAATCTCTCCCTTGATATCCTTCAGGAGTTTGGGTTTTTTTTTTATGTATTTGGATGCTCCTGTATTGGTTGCATATATGTTTACCAGAGTTATTTCTTCTGGTTGAATTGCTCCCTTTAGTATTATGAAGTGGCCTTCCTTATCTCTTATTATGTCCTTCACTTTGAAATTTAATTTGTCAGATATATGTATTGCAACCCCAGCTTTTTTTTTTTCATTTCCATTTGCCTGAAAAATCATCTTCTATCCCTTAACCCTCAGTCTGTGTGCATATCTCTTTCTGAGGTGGGTTTCTTGTAGACAGCAAATATATGGGTCATGGTTTCTTATCCAATCTGTTACCCTATGTATTTTGATTGGATCATTTAATCCATTTATATTTAAAATTATTATTGATAACTTTACCACTGTGTTCCTTCTTCACTTCCTATTTTTTTTTTTTTTTTTACAGCAGATGCTTTAATATTTCTTGCATTGCTGGTTTGGTGGTAATAAATTCCTTTAGTCCTTTTTTGTCTATGAAGCTCTGAATTTCACCTTCAATTTTGATTGAAAGCCTTGCTGAGTATGGTGTTCTTGGATTCAGAACCTTCCTTTGCATTCCCTTCTGGTCTGATGAGTTTCTGTTGTGAAATCAGTTGCTAGTCTGATGGAAGTTCCTTTGTAGGTAACTTTATGTCTCTCTCTGGCAGCTTTTAAAATTGGTACTTTGTCATTGGTATTTGCCAATTTAATTATAATGTGCCTTGGTGTCAGTCTTTTGGGGTTCCTTTTGTTTGGAACTCTGTGTGCTTCTTGAATTCGTGTGAGGATTTTTTTCCTATATCAGGAAAGTTTTCTATCATTATTTCTTCAAACAGGTTTCCTATTCCTTGGTCATTTTCCACTCTTTCTGCAACCCCATTATGAGGATGTTGTTTTGTTTCATGTTATCTCAATGTGCCCTTAGGCTCTTCTCTTGCTTTTTATTTATTTTTTCTAGAAGCTGCTGTACTTTGTTATTTTTTTCCTACCTTGTCTTCTAGCTCACTGATGCATTCCTTTGCTTCTTATAGTCTTCTTTTGATGCTTTCAATTGAGTTCTTTACAGCAGCAATGTCATTTTTCATTTATTCTTGATTCTTTATAATTTCCTCTTGATTATTACTCATATTTTCGAATTTGTCTCCCATTCTTTGCAGCCACCTTATGACCATTTCTCTGAACTCTTTCTCTGGCATGTTGTTTGCTTCTTGTTCGTTTACTTCCTTTTCTGGTGATGCCTCCTTTTCTTTCATATGTGGGATGTTTTTTAGTCTGCCCATGGTCTTTCTTTTCCTGGTATCTTGTTATGTAGTTCTCTCTCCTGCGTTGATTTAAAGGAACAATATACAACACAACCAGGTACAACGCACAAGGTACTGAATAAAAATGTTTTCACGATGTTAAAAGCCACAAATAACGTGACCACCAGAGAGAGACAAATTGGGATAAGTAGAGAAAGAAGAACAGAGAAAGGAGGAAAAAAACAAAAAGAAAGAAATGCCAATGTCAAATTGGGAGAAGGGAGAAAAAGAGGTGGGGGGAGAGAAGAAGGAGGAGAAAAGAAAAATAAAATAAGAGAGGAAAGAAAGAGAATAAGAAAGAAAAGGGGAACAAATTACATAAATAAAGAGAAAACTCCAATAGAACAGCCACTAATCCTAACAAATGCCAACCACAAAAACCTGGAGATTAATACAAACTACAAATAACAACTAATATCATGTGAGGCGAGGGCAAACAGAGATAAAGAACAAACAAAAATAAAGTAAACAAAAAGCAAAATAAAACAAATAAAATAAGGTAAAACAATCTCACAAAAAAGTATGAAAATTGATATAATCAATGCTCAAACAAACAACAAGTAGACATAGAGAAAAACAATATTTTGGATAGTAAAGACAAAGAAGAGAGAGGTGTGTATGGACTTAGTGTAGGGGATTCAAAATTAGATATAGAAGTGGGGTGAAATTTTAACTATTTAAAAAGAAAAAATAGGGAAAATCTAAAGTAGGAAAAGGGAAAGAGAAACAAGACAACAAAATGGGAAAAGTTAGAAAGAGAGTGTTGGCATAAAGGTAGAGTTGAGATAGCATAAAATGATGCCAATGGAAAATTGAAAATAGAATGTAGAACTCTAATCCCAAAGTAAATTACAGAGAAAATAAAATGACACTTCTTCTTTTTGAAAAGGGTAAAATAGTAGTAGTAATATTACTTAAAAATAAAAATGTAGTAATTAAAAAGGTAAAATCAATTGAGGAAAAAAGAAAAAATATTAAAAGATGAAAAAAATAACAAATAATTAAAAATAAAAGAATAGAATGTGCAATAGTGGAAATCATTCACTTCCTCTATTGTTCTGTTTGGCATGCCTGTTTTTCAAGTCCGGAAGGTATTGCACTTTCCTGAGTTCCACTGCTGCTCAGTGTTGTAAGCTAGTCCTTGTTTTTAAGCAGGCAGTGTGTCTTAATCTCTTTATTCTTTTGTGATTATGCAAGAGTCAATTTGTGAGTCATCCCCTGGGTGGCAGTGTTTTGGATTTGACCTCAGAAATACTGCCACCCAGGGGATGACTCACAAATTGACTGCTTACTCTGTGGCACTCAATACTAGTTTGTGGGAGTGGGTTGCCTCAGAGCTGGTTCACTGATGGTTAGTCTGTGCTCTGAAATCCAGGTTCCAGAAAAACTACTTTCCCCCGCAGTCTCTTAGGATGTCCCCAATTGGGTGATCCTATGTATTGGGCTTAGCAATCAGAAGCCAGGGTCTGAAGAGGAAAGAGTGCAGTCTGTGCACTCCCCTTTCTCCACTGCTGTCTAAGTAGCTGGGACACTTTCACAACTCCCAGGCTGTCCTTCTGCCTCAGATCAAAATGGGTTGTTTTCTAGAGTTCCCTTCTATTAACAGCTCTGAGGTTCTCCTTCCACATTCAGGCATCATGCCTTGCCCAACATCCACAGATTTCTCTAGGTGCAGCTTTCCATCAGTCCGTTCCCACAATGTGCATGTCTCTCTGTTCTGTGAGACCAGAGACCTCACCTTATCTCAGGCGAAATCTGACCTTTCCGTGTGCCGTATGGAGCTCCTCTGAATCCAAATGTTTGTGCTGAATGGGGAGTGGTGTTCTGGGTTCCCCTGCTGTTCATTGCGTACTGCAGTTGTAGCTTTTCAGGCTGCCATAAACATCCACTTTCCCCTCCAAAATGGTGCAGTCTCTGCGTTGGCACTGGAGGCTCCGGGGGAATAAGCCCCGGGCCTAGTCAGGAGAGCCCCTTCTAGCAATCCCCCACCTTCTCCTGGAGGATAACTGACTCTTAACTTGCCAGCACTCCCAGTGTGACCCTCAGCTGTTCTCTCTGTCTGTTCAGGGACAAGGCTCCAGACATGTCTGTCTATTCCACTGTCATTTTTTTCTCCTCTCATTTCATATTTTTTAGAAAATCACAGTGTTTTTTAAAAAGTAGTAGAACCCTAGCATCAATTAAACAACTTATTACTTTAATAAATTGGTAAAACTATTAGAAGATGTAAAAGGGCAATTGAGGTAGTATCCACCTTTAAAATGTTGTTTAGATTGTTAGTGTAGTCATTTAAATATTTAGTTGAATATGCACTTTGATACATATCTGTATATTTTAACAATTTCTATAAATAACAATATTTTAGAACATATGTTCAGTCTTAAATAAGGCAAATGAAATTACTCTTTGATTTATTAGAATTCTATCCATTGGCATAATTCTATGGAGCAGCATTCTTTTTAGAACATGCAAGAAAATAAGCAGAAGATTAGCCCCCACACCCAGCTTAAGTGGATTAGCCATCTGAGTAGTCTTAAAGGTAATCCTTTACGTTTGAGTGGAAACATGCTTAATGGAGAATTTATACACCTGTGGTATTAAGCTTTAATAACAAAAATAAAATTTTAAATGACAATGGTCTCAATTCTTTTTCTATAATATTAATTTTATTTCAGTATTTGGATTTAAGTATTATATATGGTTTACAGAAGTTAATCCTGTGATTATGTGTAAGGTATCAAAATTGTTGGTTCTTTATCTTGATTATTATTGATTGAAAATTCATGAGCCTCATGTTAGGTTCAGGGTAAAATTTAGTCCTGTCAAATATAAAATGTTGTTATCTCTAGTCATTTAAATTTTTTGTTGTATAACCTTTATTTTGTAGAGAATAATTTGTCCTGCTCTTCTTCAAACTGGTATCTGAGGGGATGTAAAAAGGCTTTTACAATCCCTTGATGTTGGAGACATGAGGATCTAAGTCTCCTTCTGATCCTTTGTTGATTGCTTTTGAGAAGTGAGTGGTTTTGGCATTCCTGATTGGTTGTTGAGACCACTGTTAATTGACCTCCCTGTGTATGATAGATCTGTGGCTGATCCTTGGAAGCAGGACCTTTCTTCAGCTCCAATAGGGACATTAAGGTTTCTTCATCCATCCTCTTGGTTTAGTATATGCACTCAGAAATATTTAACTGGTAGCCTTTCTGAACTCAAAGAAATCTTCTCTCTGAAACCCAAGAAACTTAGAGGAGAAATTTGTGTGGTTTCCCACTTTTCCAAATCACAGGCATATCTTCCTTCTTTATTACTCGAGGAAATTCATTAGTTAATCTTTCATCTCAGACACTATCGTCTTGATATGAAAGAATTTGTAATTTATTTCCCTAAGTATTTTTTAGATTCCCTAAAAAAACAAGTAAGTTAAAATGCATGGTCTTTGTTTAAAGATATCTTTTACGAGTATTATCTTGTTTAAAAACTTCACAGTTCCACGTTCATTAGCTAAGGGTAGTAAATTATAATTTAGCTGAGTAGTGGAAGAGTGGGAAAGAATGTTAATTAAGGTTGAAATTAAAATGTACTAGATCTTTATCCCAAATCCATTTTTATCCTTTAGGTAATCCATGTTTTTCTGTATTTACCTGATTATTGTGTAAAAAATATCACTGTATATCTAATTAGGTACCAAGAATGTTTTTTGACATTATATTCTTGATCCATCTTTATTTGTCATGAAAGTAATATAGAGAGTTCATTTGCAAGAAATAAATAAGAAGAAAGAGAGGGGAAGAAAAAAAGAGATAAAGAGGAAGAAGGAAGGAGAGAAGGTAAGGATGAAGAAAGAGAAAAAAAGAGAAAGGGAAAATGAAGTAGAAATAAGGTAAGAAATATGTATATGTATAGTTCATATATTTATTTACATTTGAATGTATATTCATCTTGTGTAATACAAATACATTTATTAATGTCAATAATAAGCAAAAATTAATAAGGGAAATAAATGTAAACCTTTGGAAACCACTGCTCAAGCACTAGGTCCTTCTCCTTTTTAAAAGTATAAATTACATACCCATGGTAAATTAATATAGGCTTCTCTTCCTGGAAGGTGGTGGTGGGGTGTGTGTGTGTGTGTGTGTGTGTGTGTGTGTGTACGTGGAGAATGGGCATGTGTTAATGACATCTTTACCAAAAAGCAGAAGGATGGATTTATAAGCCAACATTTTCCTCTTTCCCTATTCTGTCTCAGATACTAGTTTCCTCTTTCCCAATTCTGTCTCAGATACTAGTTTCAGTTTCTGTCCTTAACTATTTGTCTTGTATGCTATCTGGTCTAGATTATTGGAAACATCAAGGTATGTTCTGAGTTCCTGGGACCTCTAAAGTTAGCTTTGGCTACTGCGTGATTAATTGTGTAGTCTTTTTTCTGGACCTCATGTTTGATATCTATATTCAATTATTTGTCTCTTTACAGTCAATAAGCCATTTTTGCCTCAAATGCAACTATTTAAATTGGATCATCTGCTATGAGAAGAGGTTGTGTCCAAGATACATTTATGTAATGTGGAACAACCAAACAGGAGCTATTGCAATGATAATATAATGATAACAACCTGACTTTATTTTATATCTGAATATCATGTATATTTTTTACTATTGTTTTATACTGACAACTCAACAGGGACCTGGTGTCATCTTTACATTAAGGGATTTAAAACTAGCAAACTAACCAGAAATAACCATATTGTAAAACTCTAGTGACTTATAGGTAGGAATTATATGGAGAATGACAGGTTTCTCTCTCACTCTACACCACTCACACAAGAAGCTTAACTAAGATTTGGTAGTTAAAACAAATAGTTTCTTGGTGAATGGTAAGATACACAGTAAACCTGTAGTGAATTGGCTGAAATGATAAAAGGGCCTGAGGCCAATAGAATCCTAAGTTTAGAAGTGGATCAGATGAAAAGAAAGCAGAGTGATATCAAAGTGCATATCCAGAAACAAATATTAGGAATAAGGCAAATTGTGCAAACTAATAGAGTTTTCATCTTCTCAATAAACAATCAGATATAATCGCAAGGTCAAGTGAGCAAGAATGACAAAAAAAAAATTGATGTTTATTGTGTATATCAGTATTTTGGCAAGTAGTATAGAATGAATTCTCACTATATGTGGTTGCTCTTTTCTCATTGCAGAGGGATATATTGGAGTCAATTTTTTTCTCAAGTCCAAAATTTTAAACTTTCTATGCTTAATAAATAACCTCTTTCTCCATCAAATTACCTCCACTTACTCTATTTTATTTGCTTATAGGTTTTCCTACTTAATGGTATGAAAAGAGGAAGCTGAGTATTACACTCTTCAAGTTGTAGCCCAGTTATTGTTCATTAGTACAGTTCCTTCTCATTTGATTTTTATCTTTTTCTCCATCCTTGATTTCTTTTCTTATCCCCAATTCAGACACCTATCCTATTATATTTGGTGTCTTTGAAAGTGAATGAATTTTTTTTTAATATTTTATTTTATATTCTGTGTGTTTAGATAAATTTTAAATGCTTTTTTCCTAGTAATTATTAATGCCAATAACTACATCTGGATATCGTCTTTGGTACTACCTTCTGCTTTATCACAGACATCTTAGCCTTGTCAATCTGGCCTTCCATATCACTGGAAATTATGCCATCTTCTCTAGTCTAAGTGCTATGCTTTATTTATGGTCCTCATTATTTCTTCTTTTCTAGGTTTAGTAAGAATTCTTTAATTATTCTGACTTTGGAATTAATTCTTTCTCTCCAATCTTCTGTTTTTCATCCAGGCCCATCCTTTACATCAATGACACATTTAAGTTGGAATTTTTAAAAGTCAATTCTTACTTGGAAATGTTGTTGAAACAATTCACTGAGGGAATGTTCTACATAGAAGAGAAATAATGGATGCAGGATAGAGCAAGAGAAAAAGCTAAACAAAAATATAGTCTTTGTTCATGTCTAACTTCAACCTGATCTTCTGGAGTGTGCTTGACAGGATTTGTGCTCCCTGGGGCAAGCTTTGTACACCTTCACATTAGTTAGTCATTTTCCCCAGAGTCCATTAGGAAGGAGGGAAAATAACATACTGGGTTTGGCATGTCACTATGGTTGAAAGAAGTTATCTGAAGGGTAACAACTGTGATCCATGAGTGGCTAACATTCATATCAATAGCAAAAATTCTGGGAAGAAATAAGTTCATCTGTTTAGAAAGAAACTCTCTGAGATGAGTACCAATCACATCCACTGCACCATGCAAATGGTTTTCTATAAAAACCCTTTCAGTCCCCTACTTACATTCCATTAGTGGCTTTCTACAGGTTTCAATATTAATTGCAAATTACACGTTGGCATGTTTTGATTCCCTTTTAATGTATCCATCCTTACACTCTACCCATATTAATCTGTTTATAATTTTAAGTACTATCTTCTACTTGTATTTATTACACTTTTTTAAAAATTGTGTGTGTGTGAGAGAGAGAGAGAGAGAGAGAGAGAGAGAGAGAGAGAGAGAGAGAGATGGATTCATTGTTTCATTTTTAAGTAGGATGTCTGCAGGATTATACAACCTATGATGGTTGTTATTTCGGTTTTTGTTTGTTTTGATTTGTTTGTAGATCAATGGTCTTACTTCTACTTATCCAGATTTTTATTTTTCTTATTTCCAAACCTATTCTTGTAATTTACCAAAGGGAAAACAGAAATTTTAATTAACTTTCTCATAGTTGTTGCCATAGTTTTTCTTCCATTTGTCTTTTTTCCATAATGTCCTTAGAATAACACCTTTAATTTGTTGTTTTTTTCTTCACTTCAATAAACATTCAAAGATATTTATTTATTTATTTATTACTTCATCTTTGCTTCTCTCTATATCAGTTTTCTGTAGTTCAAGGCACACAATCACATGTACAAGTACAGTATAAATATTCTTTATCAACCAATTCCACATACTGCATAGCATGATCATTATGTTAGCATGTAGTTCTATGCATAGATAAACTGATACCTTTCAGTTAGTTATTGTTAATACTAATATCACCTGGTCCTCTATAGGATATCTCAATTTTCATTCATATCTTCCTCCATCCACTGACTTTTTTTCATTGTAAACTAAGTCAAAATGGTCATTGTTATATGTTTGTTCTTGAATACTAACTTCATTCTCTCTGTTTGTAATTGCTCAAAGGTAGAAACCTCATTAATGTATATCTGTACTATCTAGAACTACATATTGTTCATTCTATATATCTTCTTTAGCATCTGCTTTTGATAGAAAAAAAAAGTAATAATTTATAAGTTAAGTGTAACCAGAGCAAGTCTTCTACACTTTACAAAAGTCATTGATTTCAAGTAACTAAGTGATACCTTTGGACATACCTCTGACTATGGCATCCTGAGGTTTTTCTTATTAACATTTCATTTCTAATAGGCCTCCACTCTATAACCACAATCCTGAAAGGTTTTGCTATCAAAGTGTTGATGAAAACTTGAATCAGGTTCAGCACATGTCACATGTTGAAAATAATTGAAACATAAGCCCAACACTAATGAGTGACAAGAGAAATTGGGCAATATTACCTCTTTCGTGCTGAGAATCTATTTTGTTCAATCTACCCCATTACAGAAACCTGCTCCTTTAATTTTCTGAGTTATCACTATGAAACAAGTGGTATTTCCTTTTTTATTGGTCAAATTTAGCAAGGTTAAGCAATTGGTCTAAGAATGTTGAGCTTGTAAAAGGTAAGGCTGGAATCTGATTCATACTGTGAGTTAAGCAGTGATTTGAGTTAAACTTTCTGTCATTAGTTTCCTGAACTCTCCCTTTAGTTTATTTCCCACACACTGATATCTTACCTACTATGTGAAGACACTGTTGTAAGGGCTATAAAACTTTTACTCACAGCAATCCTATAGATTTTGCAATGTCATTCTCATTTTGAGAGGAGAAGAAACTGGGGTCAAGATCACACAATATAAAAATACTTTCTTATGAATAAATACACACATGTAACTAGATGGTGCCATAAAATAAAGTCATTGCATTTAAAAAAAATTAGGTTTGTTTTAAAATAGGTTTGCATTCAAAAGTAGAAGTTTCTGTTTGATCTCATGCTATCAGTTATCCATGCCCAGAAGACATTTACTTTTTAAGCCTTGGTTGCTCTAACTGCCACTACCACTATTTCTTTTTGGCAGCTTCTAGACTTTCAGCCTGAGAAACTTGGGAATAATAATGGTTTCTAGGAGATGTACATTAGAGATCCAATATATTTCATTTATAGCACATGCCCTACTTCCTCAATATACTTCACTCTAGTCAAGGCTCTCTGTGACTGGAAGAAAGAAATACTTCACAGCATCCCTAGAACTGCAGGCTGCTGACAAGGACCATTAAGTAATTTAGATTTAAGTGTCTGTGGAATTGCTGGCTAGAAGTACTACAATGGAGCCATAGGTTAATAAACCTTTGCTTCTATCAGGCAGCCTCCAGTTCTTCCAGGGTCTCAGATTTCCAATTTAATGCACTGGAAACTCTGTGTGTAGTGTGTTAGTATGTTTGTTGATTATAGTAACAAACAATATGGTTTGAACAAAATACTATACAATCAAGTGAATAATTTATTACATGTACAGCATTAAAAATATCAGGAAAAATGTGTTGTGATTGGTTATGTAGTTCTTCTATGATGTTATTTGGTGCGATGTTCTTCACATGAATTGCTCTGACAATTTTTGTATCTTGTCATTGCATGCTGATGGCAGTGTGCAAATAGGTTTGCCACATAGAAATTACCTGTACCACCAGTTCATTTTCAATGGCGTTCTAAAGATCAATCATCCTTGAAGGAGTTAAGAAAGATTTATGGAATCATTGCGATTCAAATCCTTAGAAAGAAAAACAAAAATTACTGATACTTTTGTGTAGACAAAAACAGAAAGTTCACTATTTTAATGTTTTATATATTTTTTTAGATTTAACTGATGTACAATAAACATAAATATAAATTTCCATTAAAATAAAATTTTAGATACCAGAACAAACAGGTCCATGAGGAAGAATTTTAAAATGCTCTTTTTAAAGAGAATATATTACAGCAGTACCTCGCGATACGAGTGCCCTAACATACGAGATTTTTGAGATACAAGCCATAGAGCGAGCGATTTTTGGTTTGAAATATGAGCAACATTTGAGATAGGAGTAATAGCGCGGATCAGCCGGCTGCACAGAACCCACCAGTTTACCTCAACTCGAGCATCTCATAGTTTCCCACACCTCAAGGTTACAGAACAAATTAAACTCGTATCTGGAGGTATCACCGTATTATTAATTTTAAAGAGAAAGGGAGAGGGAAAGAGAAATAGAAACATCAATGATGAAAGAGAATTATTTGTCAGCAGCCTTCTGTGAGCCCTTTACTGGGGATCAAGCTCATAACCTGGGCATGTGTCTGAACTGGGGATCAAACCTTAACCTCCTAGTTATAGACTGATGCTTAAACACTGACCCGTGATCAAATTTTAATAGTTCTCCATGCATATTCCAGTGGTCACCAACGTTTTGGACCTCATGGACCAACAATGGTCTGAAGACCATCAATTGGGAACTATTAAACAACAGAAATCACTGCCAACACTGGCCCTGCTTACATCTGCAGCTGGCATCAGAGCTTCTGCTTGTACCCACTGCTGGCACTGGCCCAATCGTTCTGCACCATCAGTGGATGCAAGCAGGGCTGTCATTGTCAGTAGTGGTGGTGGAAAGAGGGTTGACAGCAGACAGGGAATTAGAGGCACAGCAGGAAAAGTCAGGCCAGGGTATGGAGGATGGGCCAAGACCAGCCCCTGAGCCTCATGGCCCACAGTTCATTTCACGGTGCATGAATTCATGCACTTAGCCCCTAGTATGAAATAATATGCATGTATACATGTAGAGAAGTAAAAGTATTTGTGACCATAAAGTAAAATAAATAAAAATTGATGATTTAGTGACAGTTTATCTTCATATTTCCATTTAATACTAATAAAACCATCTATATAAATATTTTAATGCTAAATGTATAAATAAGATAAAATAGTTATAAAAATCACAATGAAAAATAAAATTATGCATAACATTTCTACATAAAAATAATTTATTTTTAATTATTACCAATATACTCTTCAATTACTCATATACAAATAGTAAAATAGTTATATAAAAATTATAATATTTATATAAAAACATTAAAATAAATTTTATACCTAAATTGTCTTTTCTAAAAATGCTAAAGGCCCAGTGCATGAAATTCATGCATGAGTAGGATCCCTAAGGGCTACTGGCCTAGGCCTCCCTTCCTCTGGCTGCTTGCCACTGCTACAAACTGGGGCAGGGCCAAATTGAGAGCCTCTAGGCAGTTGCCCTGACAGCTCTGCCCCTGGTTGAACTCCTGGTCGAGGGGAAAATTTGCATATTAGGCTTTTACTATATAGGATAATCAACTTAGACACAGAAGTGGCAAGAATACATGGCACTTGACATTTACTCCATGGTCCACAAAATGAAAAGCAAATATATACTTTGAAGGACATTGACTTTGGGCATAAACAATTGAAGAGGAAACAATAAAAATAACCCTTCATTAAGTTTATGCCTATTTATTAAAAGAAAATAAAAGAGATATATTGTATCAAATTATACACCAAAGTTCACTTACTCCAGTATCTAGTAAAAGGAAAACTGAGCATTAAATAGTAAAAATTAATACATTTAGTTCATTAGAAACTATTGTAAAAATTTCATGCTAAAAGAGAAATACTAAAATTTAGGAAATATATACTATAAAGGGGTTATAAAACATTTTAGCTGTGACATATTAACATTTACATTGTTATTTAGCATATGCTCTCATCATCACAGATACATATGGAGGGAGTGAGAGAAATAAAAAGTTATTCATTTGCATTAAGTACATCAAGAAAAGTTCCAGAAGTATAGTATTTAACTAAAAACTTCATGGAAATTTCAAACTATCCTGGTTTTCCTCTTTGTACTGCTCATTCTCTTTGCCAGCTTTTCCTGTGTTTGCCACCCACAAAATATTCAATTGTGAATTGTACACAGTGCAGTGTCAATTCTCATTTTTCTCTGTTCTCAATTTTTTAGTTATCTCACCATGTCCACATTTTGTATATTCCTTCAAAAGCAATGACTACAAATTTTTTAAAAAATATATATATTTTATTGATTTTCTACAGAGAGGAAGGGAGAGGGATAGAAAGTCAGAAACATCGATGAGAAAGAGACATCGATCAAGCCACCTCCTGCACGCCCCACACTGGAGATGTGCCCGCAAGCAAGGTACATGCCCCCGACCCGAATCGAACCTGGGACCTTTAGTCTGCAGGCCGACGTTCCATCCACTGAGCCAAACCAGTCTCGGCAATGACTACAAAATTTTAATTGTTTTGCAATTTCTCTCCTAGACTTTATATTTGCATATAGAACTGTATTTTCAATATTCTATTTGGATTCATTAAATACATTCACATATAACCTGTCTAAAACTGAGATTCTTTTGTTTTCTCACCCATTGTTACCTCTACCTCCATTTCTGTGAGACCATCATTCATTTAGGTGTTCTATCCAAGTCATTAATTTGTGACTCAAGTTATTCATAAATATTAAATACTTTATTATTGATTATTTAATCTTATTTTAAGTATATGTTTTGCATTATTACATCATTAGTAAATGAAAAGGTATGATTTGGGGGTGTGAGAAATTATTATTTAAATTACAATGAATAAGGTGATAATTTGTGAAATATTCAGAGTAACTTACAAATAATCACTTTTCCATGCTAATAATTTAAAAAAAAAGGTAGAAAAGGAGAGGAAGAAGTGAAGATGAAGAAAAAGAGGAAAAGAGGAAGAAGAAGAAGAAGAAGAAGAAGAAGAAGAAGAAGAAGAAGAAGGAGAAGATGGAGAAGGAGAAGATGGAGAAGGAGAAGGAGGAGAAGATGGAGAAGAAGAAAAAGCATGAGGAGAAAGAGAAGGGAAAAAAACAATACTGGAAAATAGCTTATGAGTAAATCTTAATTTTCAAAGCTAGTTGAAGAAAATCATCAAAAAGATCATAAAAATATTTCTCAATACTTATTCAACTGCCATTGTGAAAACATGACCAATAAAACATTAGAGCCACTAATATTATCTATAGAGAGTTTTAAGTATACACAAAATGTGTACCTTATAATCTATACTACTACTAAAGGAATATACAAATTATCCAGCATGCTGTCACAGTAACAGTAATTACCGAACAGCAGACTGCATGGAGTGACAAGGCCAGCAGAGAGGCTAATGAAGGGCAACCAAGCAACTGAACAGTAGGCTGCATGAGGTAAATAGACTAGCAGGGGGCAGTTGAGGGTGACCATGCTGGTGGGGGAAGCAGTTGGCTGCAAACAGGCTTTTTTGGGGGTGGGGGGAGAAACCAGGCCAGCAGGGGGCAGTTGAGAGCAACCAGGTCAGCAGAGGAGGCAGTGAGAAGTGACCAGGCCAGCAGGGAAGGGCAGTGGGGTGACCAGGCCAGCAGGGGAGAGGGGGAGTTGGGAGCAACCGGGCTGAAAGGGGGCAGTAGGGGTGACTAGGCCGGCAGAGGGGCAATCAGGAAGGCAGGCAGATGAGCAGTTATGAGCCTGGATTGTAGGAGGGATGTCGGACTGCCAGTTTCAGCCCAATCCTGGGGATCCTGGATTGGAGAGGGTGCAGGCTGGGCTGAGGGCCCCCCTGTGCACAAATTCCATCTACTGAACCTCTAGTTATTAATAATGAAAGAAAGAATATATGAGGTTACCATTTGGATTATATGAAATTTTACTTTTCTGTGTGACATTAGAATCCTACCCTGTGAAAGATGCAACTCCACCATTTATATAATTTTAACACAAAATATTATTTTATATGTTTATTGATTGGTATACACAAGTCAGTGTTTTAGGCCCAGGAAATACTAAAAGAAAGATAAGAATGACAGATCCATCAAGGATCTCAGTTCTTTAGGAAGTAATTAAATAAGTAAATAAACTCATAAAACAAATAAAAATAATTTCAACTTTTTAATATGTTTTGAAAAACATAGAAGTAAATGATAGATGGTAATGGATCATTGCTTAGTTTACATTCAATAGTTAGGGAAAACTTTTTGGAGATTTCATTTGACATATACTTGCAAAATGGAAAGTATCAGCCAATTAAAACACCTTGAGAATAGCTTTCAGGTAAGAATCAGCAAATGTAAAGTAATGGAAAAATTATTATAGTGAAGAACAGGAAAAAGCCAGAGTGACTGAATTGAGTGGGATATTTGCATAAGGTGAGTTTAGAAATGTAAGCAAGGATTCCATGCTATAAGCTTGGGGGATGTCCAACTACCAGTGTAGACCTGATCCTGGCAGTCAGACATTCCTCTACCAATCCGGGACTGCTGGCTCCCAACTGAACACCTGCTTGCCTGCCTGATTGCCCCTAACCACTCCCCTGCAAACGTGATTGATGTCTATCTGCTCCCTACCAACCCGGGCACCCTCAACTTCCCTCCCTTGCTTGCCTGATCATACCTAACTGCCTTCTCCTGCAAGCCTGTTTGCCCACAATTTTCCTCCCAGGCATACCTGTTTTCCCCTAACTGTTATCCCCTGCTGGCCTGGTCACCCTTAAGTGCCCTACAAGCCCAAATCTGTCCTCTCTTGCTGATCATCTTATGGTGGCCATCTTGTGACCACATGGGGGTGGCCATCTTGTGTGAGGGTGTGATGGTCAATTTGCTAAAGGGTGTGGATTTTGTGAAATGGTTTTTATGCATTAATTGATATGATTATGTGAATTTTGTCTCTCAGTTTATGTGATGTGTCACATTCATTGATATGCACATATTGTACCATCCTTGCATCCCTGAAATAAATTGCATTTGTTCATGGTGTGTGATCTTTCTAATGCATTGCTGAATTTGATTTGCCAGAATTTTGTTGAGGATTTTAGCAACTATGTTCATCAAGGATATTGGCCTGAAGTTTTCTTTTTTTTGTGGTGTCTTTATCTGGTTTCAGGATTATGGTAATGCTGGCTTCATATAAAGAACATGAAACTGTGCCTTCCTCTTGAATTTTTTGGAATAGTCTGATGAAGATAGGTTTTAATTCTTCTTTGATGCTTGATAGACTCCCCTATGAAGCTGTCTGTACCAGGGCTTTTATTTGCTGAAAGACTTTTGATCACTCAATTTCTTTGGTAGTTATCAGCCTATCTTGGCTTTTTGATTCTTCTTGATTGAGTTTTGGGAGCTTGTATATTTCTAAGAATATGTCCATTTCATCTAGGTTGTCCATTTTATTGGAATACAGTTGTTCAAAATATTTTTTTCATAATTGTTTTTATTTCTGTGGTATTGGTTATCACTTTACCTGTTTCAACTCTGATTTTGTTTATGTGGGTCCTCTCTCTTTGCTTCTTAGTGAGCCTGAAAAGACATTCACCAATATTGCTTATTCTTTCCAAGAATCAGCTCTTGTTTATATTTCGGATTTTTTTTTTTTTGTCTCTATGTCATTTATGTCTGCTCTAATCTTTCTTATTTCCTTCTTTCTGCTTAATCTGGGTGGTGTTTTTTGTTTTGTTTTGTTTTGTTTGGTTGTTATTCTTGCTCTCTTTCTAACTCTTTGTGTTGTAGGATTAGATAATTTATTGCCATTATTTCTTATTTTTTTGAGGTAGACCTATACAGCTGTGAATGTCCCTCTCAAGACTGCTTTCATTGTGTCCCATAGATTTTAGATTGTTGTGTTTTCATTGTCATTTGTTGCCATGAAGCTTTTTATTTCTTATTTGATCTCTTTGGTAACCCAGTCATTGTTTACTATCATGCTATTTAGCCTTTAAGTGATTAATTTGTTTAATTGTCTTTATTGTAGGTGATTTCCAGTTTTATGCCATTGTAATCTAAAAAGATGCATGATATGATTTATATCTTCTTGAATTTGAAGGGACTTCGCCTGTGATCCAATATATGGTCTATCTTTGAAACTGACCCATGTGCACTTGAGAAAAATATATTCTGTGACTTTGGGGTGAAATGTTCTGATTATGTCAATTAATTCCATCTGAACTAGGGAGTTAATTAGGGTTGAAGTGTCTTTGCTAATTTATTTTGTTTAGAGGATTTGTCCAATGGTGATAGTGGGGTATTAAAGTCCCCTACTATGACTGTATTGCTGTCAATCTCTCCCTTGATATCCTCCAGGAGTTTTATTATATATTTGGGTGCTCCTATTTTAGGCACACATATGTTTACCAGAGTTATATCTTCTTATTTCATTGTTTCCTTTAGTATTATGAAGTGGTCTTTTTTATCTTATGATGGCCTTCACTTTGACATCTAATTTGTCAGATATAGGTATTGCTACTACAGCTTTTTTTTTTTTTTTTTTTTTTGCATTTCAAATTCATCTGAAAAACCTTTTCAATCATTTCGCCATCAGTCTGTGTGATTCCTTTGGTCAGAGGTGAGTTTCCTCCGAACAAAGGAATAGATAGCAGATATATGGTTCATGTTTTCTTATCCACTCAGCTACCCTATGTCTTCAGATTGGGGTATTTAATCCATTTACATTTAAAGTTATTATTGATAGGTACTTACTTATAGACATTTTTATTCTTTATGCCTGTGTTTTTTCTTTTCTTCTTGTTTTTTGTTTTTTTACAGCAGACACTTTAGCATTTCCTGAATTGCTCATTTGGTGGTAATAAACTCCCTTAGTTCTTTTTTGTCTATGAAGCTCCTGATTTCACCTTCAATTTTGATTGATAGCCTTGCTGGGTACAGTATTCTTGGATTCAGACACTTCCTTTGCGTATTTCATTCCATTTTACTTTGTATATTTCATTCCCTTCTCTTTTGGCCTGATGTTTTTTTATTGAGAAATCGGTCACTAATAAGTCAGTCACTTGTAAGTAACTTCCCATTCTCTCTGGCAACTTTTAAGATTCTTACTTTGTCATTGGTGTTTGCCAGTTTAATTATAATGTGCCTTGGCATTAGTCCTTTGGGTTTATTTTATTTGAGACTCTGTGAGCTTCTTGAACTTGTGTGAGTTTTTTCTTCCCTATATTAGGGAAGTTTTCTGTCATTATTTCTTCAAACAGGTTTTCTATTCCTTGCTCAGTTTCCTCTCCTTCTGACATCCCTATCATGTGGATGTTGTTTCATTTTATGTTGTCCCAAAGTTCCCTTCTGCTCTCTCCTGTTTATTTTTATTTTTATTTTTCTAGATGCTGCTCTGTTTGGGTATTTTTTTCTACCTTGTCTTCTAGTTCACGTATGTGGTCCCACTTCTTTTAGTATGCTGTTGATTCTTCCTATTGAGTTCTTTATTTCCTATTTAGCAGAAATTAGATATATAAGTAGGATGAATTTTTAACAGGGTGTGAAAAGAAAGAATAGGGACAATCTAAATAAGGAATAAGTTAAGAAAATCAGGACAAGAAAAGGGGAAAAGTGAAAAAGAGAGTATTGGCAGAAAGGTAAAGTTGAGATAGAGTAAAATGATGCTAAAGAAAAATGAAAAGAGTGTAGGACACTAATCACAAAATAAAATAAAGTAAAATGAAGATAAAGATAAAATAAAATGAAACTTTGAAAAGGTAAATTAATAGTAATGATAATTCTAATTGAAGATAAAATGATAATTAAAAATATAAAATAAAGTGAGGAAATAAGAAAAAATTAGTTTCTTAAGTAAAAGATTAAAAAAAAATCATTCACTTCCTCTACTACCTGTTTGTTTGGCACTCCTGTTTCCTGCCAGGTAGTCAGGACAGTATTGAAATTCCCTGCATTCCACTGTCCCCTGTGTTATAACCACAATGCTGTTTTAAGCAGGCCATATTTCTTTGTTTCTCATTCTTTCTTTAGCTGTATTTACATAAGAGTCAATTTGTCATTCAACCCCTGGTGGCAGTGTTTCTGTATTGACATCATAGCTCTAAGTCCTCTCTACTCTGTATTTATAATTTCTTTTCCATACTACACTTAATAGCGATTTAGGGGAATGGATTGCCCCAAGCTGCTTTTCTGATAATTTCTCCCGGTTCTGATTCCTAAATTCCACAAAAACAACTTTCCCCTGCAGTCTCTGGGAGTATTTTTAATTGAGATACCCTATGTTCTGGGCTTAGTAATCAATAGCAAGGATTTAAAGAGAAAAATAAATAAATAAATAAACAGGGAAAAAGAACAAACAAAGAAAAAAACAGTGTAAGCTCATGGACTCCCTCAGCACTGCATGCTTTTCTGCACATGTCACTGTGAACATCTTTTTCCCTTGGCATTTCACAGCCAGTGTACTGGTAGAACTTCTGGCTACCTTTCTTTTCCCAGCTCACCTATGGGTTGATATCTAGAGTTCCCTTCTGCCAGTAGCCCTGTGGACCACCTTCCACATTCACAGGCTACACTTATTTATGTGGGGTCAGATTTCATTGGAAACTATAGGTCCTGCTGCATATGTTTCTCTTTCTAGCCTAGATCACAGACCTGACCTTTATCTAGGCCAGTTGTCAGCAAACTCATTAGTCAACAGAGCCAAATATCAATAGTACCATGATTAAAATTTCTTTTGAGAGCCAATTTTTTTAAATTTAAACTTCTTCTAACACTTCTTCTTCAAAATAGACTTGCTCAGTCTGTGATATTTTGTGGAAGAGCCACACTCAAGGGGCCAAAGAGCCACAGGTGGCTCCCAAGCCGCAGTTTGCCGACCACAGCTCTAGGCAATATTTAACCTTTCTGTGAGAAGATGTAGGGTTCATCTGCATCAGCATATTTGTGCTTTTTGAGACCTGATATTCACAGTTTCACAGCTGGTCCCTGGATGTTGTGATTGTAGGGTCCCAGGAAATATCCATGTTTTTTCAGATTAAAGGTAAGACTAGGCTTCCAATCACAACCACTATCCCCTTCAAGAGCCAGCCACTCCACAAGATATTTCAACTGCAATAGTGGCTGCTCAGTCAGGAGAACCCGGTTCAGCAGTCCCCACCAGTTCCTTAGAATATAGCTGTCCCTTACACACAAATAGATACTTCCTGCAAATCCACACTCTGATTTCATTCTCTCACTCACACATTATCATGCAGCCTTCTTTCCCATTAGCAGCCATCTTCCTGTCCCTCAAGTGTACAATTCTATGATACAACATCTATATAAATAACATTGTGTGTCCACACCCAAATTCAAATTTTCTTCTGTTACCATATTTTAGCCCCCTTTACCCTTTACTACCCCCAACACACTCCCCTCTGGTAATCACCATAGAGTTGTCTGTGTCTGTGAGTGTTTTTCTTTGTTCATTTGTTGCTTTCAGTTTCATATCTCACATGAGTGAAAGCATATGGTTCTTGACTTTTTTCATCTGACTTATCATGATATTCTCAAGATCCATTCGTGTTACAAATGGCAGTGTTTCATTGTTTTTATGGCTGAGTAGTATTACATTGTATATATGCACCACATTTTCTTTATCCATGATGTATGCACTCTGTATTAATTGCACCATTAAATCAAATTATTTTTAATTTCTTCAAGTCTGTAGTCTTGATCTATCAGAACATTTTTGAGTGTTCAGAGAGTCCAAATAACTAATATATTTTACTTCCTTTCTTTGGAGTCAAGAGACTTTACCTATTTCTTTCTTACTCTCTGTTGTTGTTTTTTTTTTTTTTTAATATTTTATTGCTTTTTACAGAGAGTAAAGGAGAGAGATAGAGAGTTAGAAACATCAATGACAGAGAGAGACATCGATCAGCCACCTCCTGCATGCTCCCCACTGGGGATGTGCCCGCAACCAAGGTTCATGCCCCTGACCAGAATCGAACATGGAACCCTTCAGTCTGCAGGCCGATGCTCTATCCACTGTGCCAAACTAGTCTCGGCCTTACTCTCTGTTCTAATTTTTTTTCTACCTTATTCTATAGCCTTTTCATCTTGATGACTTTCTTATTTTTATCTAATTGGGTTTAGATTGAAAACCACTGCTTGAGATATATTATTGACTTAGCACCTACCCAGGAAAATATTCTAGAGACCTATATTATACAAGAACCTAAGAGATGTCACATCAAGATCATTGGAGGTTTTAAGGATAATTTGACACTTTCAAAAGAACACCAATAGATATCCCACTCACATGAACACCTCTACTGCCATTACTCTTTTATTGGGAGATACATCACACATCATCCTATCTAATAAAAGAGAAACATGCAAATTTACTGTACCTCCACCTTTTCCACAAGCCACACCCACTAGCCAATCATGAGCGAGTATGCAAATTAACCCACCCAATATGGCAGTTGATTTGCATGTCCAGGTGCAGAGTGAAGACTAAAGACAGCATAGAAGAAAGACAATAACTGCAGAAGAGAGTGAAGCTGTGGAGAAGCAAGGAGGGCAGCAGGGAAGCAGGTAGGACTACAGAGAAGAAAGGAAAGCAGGCAGGGTGAAAAGCTGGCAGGGCGGTGGAGAAGGGAGGGAAGCAGGTGGGGTGGGAAGTAGGCAGGGCTGGAAAGAAGGAAGGGAAGCAAGCGGGGTGGCAGAGATGACTGCAGGAAGCCCTATTTTTTTTAATATATTTTATTGATTTTTTACAGAGAGGAAGGGAGAGGGATAGAGAGTTAGAAACATAGATGAGAGAGAGACATCAATCAGTGGCCTCCTGCACACACCCTACTGGGGACATGCCCGCAACCAGGATAGATGCCCTAGACTGGAATCGAACCTGGGATCTTTCACTCCACAGGCTGACACTCTATCCACTGAGCCAAACCAGTTTCGGCAGAAGCCTTATTCTTGTAGGAATCTTCCTGCTCAGGCTTCTAGTCCTATCTAATAAAAGAGTAATATACAAATTGACTGTCACTCCAACACACAAGATGGCCACCCCCATATGGTCAAAGATGACTGCCCCCATGTGGACACAAGGTGGCCACCACAGATGGCCAGCAGGAGAGGGAAGTTTGGGAAGGATCAGGACTGCAAGGGAGGACAATTGGGGGAGACCAGGTCTGCAGGGGAGGGCAGTTGGGGTGACTGGGCCTGTAGGGGAGTACAGTTAGTTGGGGTTGATTAGGCTGGCAGGGCAGGCAGTTATGGGTGAACAGGCCATGATGGGAGGGCATTTAGGGGCAATTGGCCTATCAGAGGAGCAGTTAGGTATTGATCAGGCTGGCAGGGGAGTGGTTAGGGGGTGATCAGGGGAGGGAAGTTAATGGCATTCAGGCAAGCAAGGGAGCAGTTAAATGTCGATCAGGCTCACAGGGGAGTGGTTAGGGGTGATCAGGCTGGCAGGCAGAAGTGGTTATGGACAATTAGGCAGGCAAGCAAGCAAGCAATTTGGAGCTAGCAGGCCCACCAGGATCAGGTCTAAATGGGCAGTCAGACATCCCTCAAGGGGTCCCAGATTGTAGAGGATGTAAACTGAGCTGAGGGATACCCCTCCTTGCCCCAGTGAAAGAATTCTGTGCACTGGGCCTCTAGTACTTTTATAGAGATCATCATGCATTTTATAACTTTTATTATGCATATATAAATAAGATAACTTTCAGAGGTTTCAGATTGAGGGAAGAAAAAAAGTAATTGCAAGTAAATGAAGTAAATAAGTCATATTAAAAAAAAAGTAATATGCAACCAAAATGACTTTGATAATATTTAGGTACAATCAATCTTCTTGTCTGCAATTCTTCCTAGGTTCAACATTGATTTCCATTGCCTTTTCTGGTAGACAATGAATTTTAAATGTGTGCCAATTGTTGGCACAGAGTTTTATGAAATGGATGAATACCTTCACATTTTTTTTTAAACTCTCATTGTCTCTTTGTCAAAGTTATATTTTTCTTCCTTGGTTAGAAAATCAAAGAATTTATTTTTCAGGTTTTATCTTTGTATTTCTCCTCTCTTGAGGATTTGGTGATGGAGAGTTGGATCACCTTGTAAGCACTGAGAGGATCACAATTAAATGATCCTTTAATGTATGTTTCAGGATATCCCCATGTTCCTCAAAGGATGCAGGTCTTAGGTAAGAATTTGAATTTAAAACTGTTAAAGTCCTATCACATCATAGAATATTAAAACTATGAGAGAACATAAAGTTAATTCTATAATGATAACCTTGTTTTATCTGAAAGAATAAAGCTTCAAAGTGACACAATCTAGCCCAAAGTCACAATGTCTGTTAGCAACTAAAGATGTACAGAAGCTTAGGCCTCCTGATCTAACATAATTTTCTGTAGTTAACTAGATATGGAATTTTCATACATCAAAGTAGTGATGATCTAACAATGCATCATCCACCTTGATTAATGACTATATTGTAAGACTGGCTTACCGTAACAAAAGTAAATGTAGCAAGCAGACTTACTGAATTTAAAAGGCTGCAATGTCTTTCTATTGTCTGCGTGTAATGCACCTCTGGTCTTTTTAATCTGCTTGTGTTGTAGTTACCAGATCTATAACTGGTTATTCAGGTAGCCATGAGCAAGGGAAAAAAAATCAAGGATGAATAATTATGTTGGGAAAGTGTGTAGAGAAAATGTCACCAATATGGCACAGAAAAATGTGTCTGTGTTGTGTATGTGTGTGTGTTTCATATAAGTAATAATGGAAAATTATCTTCATATGTTAATTAGGAAATATTGAAATACTAAAATGTAAAGGAGAACTAAAAACGAAAATACTTGGCCTTTTTAAAATAAAAGCAATATTAATTTTAGACATTTATGAGAGCTCATTAACATTTACAACTAATTATCATGGCATCTAATATTTTATTTGAAATTTTATTTTCAAGACACTTTATAATCAGCATTTTAACTTGTCCCCAGAGAAGCTGTGGGAAATAGTTAAGGGAGGTTTTATTTTATCCTTATTACTGATTAAACAACAGAGTTAAACTGGTGAAATGGTTTCCTCAACTGGGTTGTTTAGATCCTTGCTCTGTGATTGGAACATGTCAAATTAATAGCTTTACTCCCTTTCAATACCAAATTCGTTATAAAAACACATCATATGTAACTTACACGGTATGATTTTCTTTTTCCTATATTTATTGACATTTTTAGTAATTGGTTCATTAATTCTATTTATTTATTTCAAGGAAGCTTTCCATAAAAAGAAACTCACACTACTAACTCTTACTAATTGCACACCACTACCTATGAAATGCAACCCAAGCAACTAATAGTCCTTATAAAGTCTGAGATCCAACATGGTACAAGAAAAGAGAAAAAAAAAAAACAGAAAGTATATCAGTTTATACCTGGGCCTACAAGTTTGTAAGAATATGCCATTCCTAACATATCTTAGCAATAAGATTAAATAGATAATTTTATTACATGGGCTAATCCCAGTCACATTCCCAGTAAATTCTTATTCAAACATATGGTTACTTCTTAGAGTCAATGATGGACCTTGAGTTACTTGTGCTGCATTAGTTCCAGTTTATAGTGTGAGTACATTGAATCAGTGTTCTCATGAAGATGTGAACTTGTAGAAATATTTAATCACTCTGTAATAGGGGGCCCTTTGTTATTAACACTCAAAACATTTTATGCTGTTACTTTTGAGTTTCTTAAAACATGCCAAGAATTTATGGCTGTCTTTTCTCTCTATCTTAATGAGATCTAGATTTTATTTTTCTATTTCATTATAGAAAATTTAGTTTGCATACCTGAACTGCCTGGCCCAGTATCAAAACTCCCCACCCCCTTTTAGCACTTATCTTTCCCAAACTACCTTAATTTCTCTAAGATGTGTAATTTTAAAATGTTCATTGAAAGTGCTGAATAAAATAAGATGCATTCATTAAAGCACAAAGCTTTACATTATTCATATAACTTTCCAACTATTCTATTCACTTTGACCATATTTTACATAGATTCTCAGTTTTTATATTTATATTTAGGTATTGTTTTTTCTTAGTTATTAAATTTCCCATAATATATACATTAAAATATTTATCTAAAATATAATTTAATATCCTTCTACTAGTTAAGGCCTGTCAGACAAAAGACTGAAATTACTGAGAGAAACATTGTTATTAAACTAGACTTCTGGAACAACCAGATAAATACTGCATAAAAACTTTAAGGAAAATATAAATAATATATGAATAATAGAAGAAATAAATATGGAAATTAAAATGTTCAACTTTTAAAACAACAAACAGTTATTAGGATAACAGGCTATGGTTTTAGTATACAGAAATCAATAGCTCTTGATTTCTGTATGCTAAAAAGTAAGTTGGAAGATATAATTGTAGGGAAAGTTCATTTAAAATAGAAACAAGGTAAGTATAGATAAGAAAAAGTTAATATAAATAAAAATCTAATAATATGCAAACATCTAAGGAAAACTCTAGGACACTCAACAAATAAAAGTAGAAAGGTATAGCTTTTGCTGATTACTAAATACTATGTAAAGACATAAGATATAAATAATTTATAGACTAATACAATTTCATTAATACAAACTTTTTATGTACTACAAATACATATGCAAGAATAATTTAAAATGAAAGAAAGAAAAATAAATCTGCAAGTAGGACTAACCCTTTCCCATATTAAAAAATATTATAAAACTTCTACAATTCAAGTAGTGTAATGTAGATACATGGGCAAACAGACATGAAAAAAATATGTATATAAAATTTAGAAAAACACAAAAGTAGATACAAAACTTTATTTATGGTCCTGACTGGTGTGGCTCAGTGGGTTGAGCATCAAAAGATCACCAAGAAAGAACCAAGATAGCTGTTTAGGTAAACGCTGGTATTCACAACAACATCAAAATTATAACTAAAATACAAAACAACCATTATTCAGAACCTTCTGAAATCTATCTGAATGGAAGTTCTGTAACTAGAGAACAATAAAACTGGTAGGAGGTGCAATGGAGCTGAACAACTGACCCCACAGTGGTGATTTTTTAATCAAGAGGGATACCTTGTTTTCAGAGGTTTCCATAAGGAATAGGTCTTAGAGTCCCATGCCAGATCCTAGTCCAGGGATCTAAAGCTGGGAAAATAAGTTCCTGTATTTTCAGATTATAAAAACCAGTGGGGATTCTGGCTGATTAACATTAAGGCTGCTGGAGACCCAGAGAGTTCCTTCCACTTGAAGTGCTAACCCACAAACTTATTCAGACTCGCTCCCTCTGAGCTCCAGCACTGGAGCAATGGTTTACAGTAGTGGTTCTCAACCTGTGGGTCATGACTCCTTCAGGGGTTCAATGATGCTTTCACAGGAGTCGCCTAAGACCATCAGAAAACACATATTTCCGATGGTCTCAGGAACTGAGACACCGCTCCTCTATCGGTCTCCAGGTGGTCTGCCCACATGCAGATATGCCCACATACAAGTACCGGTGTACAAATGCAGGTGTATGTGACAGGATTGGCACACTAAAGTACTTATGCAGACCAGTCACACATGTGTAGAGAGCAGTTACTGTGTAGAAAGCAGTTGCTGTGTTAAAAGCAGCTACTCTTTTAAAAGCAGCTACTGTGTTGAAAGCAGCAGTATTGGAGGTAAAACAACACTTCATGAATTATAATTAAGGGGCAAATGTAAAATCATAAAAATCTGTATCATGGGAACTTAATCTGGATGTTGATCAGTCTTTTTATATTCAGCTATGGTTGATGTGAATACTTCCCCCTTGTAATAGTGACAGGTATGTAAAAAACAACAGCACAGAGAATGATAAATCATAGAAACTTTTAATGAACTGTATTGACTGAACTATGTCATGTATCATCTTTTGCATTATTAAAGCTATTGTTATATATTATTTGCATTAGCAAACTATCCGTTGGCAATGGATTGTGTAGAGAAAAACATTAAGGAAAGAAAATATAGTGAAGATTTTTTACAGTATGGTTATACCTTAATAATTATAGCAGGAATTAAGAAACCACAATGTGTTATTTGTTATTAAGTTCTATCAGCTGAATCTATGAAGCCAAACAAACTAAAATGCCAGTATCTGAGCTTTGCCTGCAAAGATACCAACTGTTCTAGAAACAAAGCTGATGAACTCAAGAAAGTCAGACTTGACACTGGTGGCAAGTACCACAAACAAAAAGTAGCAGCCATTGAAGCTTCATATTTGGTGGCACTCAGAATCGACAGAGCTATGAAATCTCACACCATTGCTGAGGATTTACTGTTGCCAGAGGCCAAAAACATTGCTCAAGTTATGATTGGAGACAAATTTGTTATGAAATTAAGTGCAATTTCTTATCTAATGACACTGTCTGCAGAAGAATAGATGACATGTCTGCTGATATTCTTGATTAGGTAATCCAGGAAACTAAATCTGCTCGATTTTCAGTATTTAGTACCCAACTTGATGAATCTACAGACATTGCAAACTGTGCACAGTAACTGGTTTATTGAAGTATGTTAATGATGGTGACTTTAAAGATGAGTTTCTTTTTTGTAAATCTCTTAAAATAACAACTACTGCACGTGATGTATTTGACACAGTTGCTTCATTTCTGAAAGAGCTTAAGATCTCTCAGGAAAGGGTTTGTGATGTTTGCACAGTTGGTACTCAAGCTATGCTAAAATGTCGATCTGGATTTCAACGTTTGGTACTGAATGAGTCACTAAAAGTCATCGGAACTCACTGTATGATTCATTGGCAAATATTAGCAACGAAGATGCTGCCACAAAAGTTACAAGAAGTAATGAAAAGCATTATAAATTCTGTCAATTTTGTAAATGCAAGTGCTTTAAGTAGTTGACTGTTTTCACAACTGTGCAGCAGGTTGGATGTGCCAAATAATGCTGTGCTATTTCACACTGAAGTGAGATGGTTGTCAAGAGGAAAAGTTTTAAAATGTGTTTTTGAGCTTCGTGATCAATTCAAAACCTTTCTTAATCAGAAAGTAAGACCACGGTTTGAAGCACTTTTCAGTGATAAAAGTGAACTGCAGAAAATAGCTTACTTGGTTGCCATCTTTGCCATCTCGTATGAGTTAAGTTTATCACTGCAAGGACCAAATGCAACATGCCTCAATTTGTCTGAAAAGATCTCATCATTGCAAATGAAACTTCAGCTTTGGGAAAAAAATGAATGAAAATAAAATTTATATGTTGCCTACCTTATCTGTTTTCTTTGAGGAACATGACATTGAACAGAAAAAAGGATTATGATGATAATTTCTGTGAAAAAACACTTGCCATGCTTGCAGACGAAATTTCATTGTACTTTACAAATCTACCTGATACACCATTTGCAATTGCCAGAGCCCATTCACAGTCAAAGTTGAAGATGTTCCTGAGACAGCACAAGAGGAGTTCATTGAACTTATTAACAGTGATGCAGCGAGAATTGATTTCTCTACAATGCCAGTTACAAAATTCTGGATCAAGTGTTTGTAGTCATATCCTCCTGTTCTGTCTGAGACTGTGTTGTGCCTTCTTCTTCCATTTCCAACAACATATCTTTGTGAAACAGAGTTTTCCACCTTGTTGGTTATGAAGTATAAACACAGAACTAGACTTGTAATGGAAGATCTTCATTGTGCTCTTTCAAAGGCTAAGAATTTCTGATCTGGTGACACAGAAGCAATCTCAACCTTTCAACTGAAGTTGGCTTTTTACATATACTGTTTCAAAATGTAGGAATGTAGTTTACTGTTATTATATTAAGACTGTTACCCATGCTACACCATGATTCAAGACAAAATTTTATTTATTTGTAATTAGAAATAAATATTTCACAATACATAATTATATATTGTTTTTGTGATTAATCACTATGCTTTTATAATGTTCAGCTTGTAACAATGAAAATACATCCTGCATATCAGATATCTACATTACAATTCATAACAGTAGCAAAATTACAGTTAGTAGTGGCAATGAAAATAATATTATGATTGGGGGTCACTACAAAATGAGGAACTATATTAGAGGTTCTCGGCTTTGGGAATGCTGAGAACCACTGACACAGGGAGCCTGGGGCATACAGGGAGAAATTGGATTGTCTGGTATTGGAGCAATAACTATGGGACAGCTTTCTCCCAGATGAATTTTTTCACAGGGGTGATTATTCTTATGCTGAGACCTTCTCAATGGCAGAGATGAATGGAAGTAAATGTGAGTTTCCATCAGTGTAGTTCACATTATTTACTCAGACCTGGTTATTCCCTGAGACCCCATGCCATCCAATTTCCAGCCCCATCCAAGCTGTTTGCAGTTGCTTTTCCATATGAATGGCTTGTCCTGGCTCAGGCTTCAAAACTTTCCTAAAATCTCCCAAACAAGCAGCAGTCAGTGTCAGTCCCATACCTAGCAACAGGGGTCCAAGACAGATTGGCATCAACTGGGCATTTACAAGCCCAACAGAAATAGTAGCTTTCTTCAGATAGCTCCAAAGTTGCTATAGTGTGGTTCTAGTCAGTAGCTACTTTGCATCTCCTGGGAGTCCCCAGAGTCAATGCACCCAGTGGGAATCTTCAAACCATAACAGATTACAACTCTACACATCCACAAGCAACACACTCAAGAGGCAGATTTGGTGAGCATCAAACCCCACTGAAGAAAGTGCTGCTCCATATGGGTGTCTCCTGCACAACAGGTCTTCTACTGTAATCATGGCTAGTCCTCAGAGCAATTGGCCCAGAGGATAGTTCCTCCCAGTAAATTCAACAACAACCGAGGCTCGACTTCAACAAGGCTACACACAGGGGCACAACTAGAGTGCCTAGCTCAGATGACTTGGAATACTGAGGCACTGGGTCCTACAGGAAACCTACTGCACAAGGCCATTCTACCAATTCCAGGAGACAAAGCGGCTCTACCTAATAGATAGAAACAAACAGGGAAGCAGCCAAAATGCTAAGACAAAGAAATATGTCACAAATAAAAGAATAGAAGAAGTCTCCAGAAAAAGAACTAAATGTAATGGAAGCAAGCAAACTACTAGATAGATAATTCAAAATAATGGTTATAAGTTGCTCAAAGATTCCAATGAAAGCTACAAGAGACTTAATGAGACTTTCAAGGATCTTAGTAAGAATTTCAATGACATAAAAAAGAACCAGTCAGAAATTAAAGATACACTAACAAAACATAACAACAACAAAGAAAAAGAATAATTACACAGATTCAACAGTAGTGAAGTGGATTTCAAGAAGCAATGAACAATTTGAAGTATGAGAAAGCAAAAACATTCAAAAGAGCAAAAGTAAAAAGAACCCATAAATATGAAGATTTGTAAGAAGCCTCTGGGACAACTTCAAGCGTACTGCATTTTCATTATGGGAATGCCAGAGGAGAATAGAGAGAACAAGATATTGAAAACCTATGTGAAGAAGTAATTACAGAAAACTCTTCTATTTGGTGAAAGCAATAGACTTATAAGTCCAGTAACACAGACAGTTCCAAACAAGGAGAACCCAAAGATGCATCTTAATTAAAATGCCAAAGACAAAGTGAGAATCGTGAAAGCAGCAAAAGAAGAGCAAATAGTAAGAAGAGAAAAAAATATAAACAATAAAATGACAATAATTGCTTATCTATCAATAATCCTATCTAATAAAAGAGTAATATGCAAATTGACCACACCCCCACCACACCAACAAGCCATGCCCACCAGCCAATCAGAGCTAGTATGCAAATTAACCCAACCAAGATGGCTACCGCCACAGAGAGAGTAAGACGGACACTTGGTTTTCCCCTAGCGATGGAGAAAGCCAAGCACCCAGGCCTCCGCTTAAGGCAGGCCTCAAGTTTCAATGGCTGTACAGCAGAAGGCTTGGCTCTCCCTCCAGGCTACAAAGTTTCAATTGTAGAAGATAAATAAATCCCAGATGCCAGGGCCTCCACTTGGGTTGCTGGGAGCATTGCCAGTCTTCAAACCACCACAGGCCCTTGCCCAGGCCACCCTACCCCCCAAGGGAACACCCACCCTGATCCAGGACACACTTCAGGGCAAACCAGCTGACCCTCACCCGTACACCAGGCCTATATCCTATCTAATAAAAGAGTAATATGCAGATTGACCATCACTCCAATACACAAGATGGCTGCCCCCATGTGGGCACAAAATGGCCACCACAAGATGGCCATCAGGGCAGGGCAGTTGGCATGGACCAGGTCTGCAAGGGAGGGCACTTGTGGGCCATCAGACCTGCAGGGGAAGGGAATTAGGGGTGACCAGGCTCACAGGTTAGGGCAGTTAGGGGCAAACAGGCTGGCAGGGGAGAAGTTAGGCATCAATGAGGTTGGTAGGATAGTGGTTAGGGATTAATCATGTTAGCAGGCAGAAGCAGTTAGGGTCAATCAGGAAGGCAGGCAGGTGAGCAGTTGGGAGACAGTCCTGAATTGTGAGAGCGATGTCTGACTGCCCATTTAGGCCCTACCTGGATTGGGCCTAAATGAGCAGTTAGACATCCCTCGAGGGGTGCCAGATTGGAGAAGCAGCAGGATAGGCTGAACGACAACCCCACCCATGTCCATGCACAAATTTTGTGTACTGGGCCTCTACTCCTATTAATAAAAGGCTAATATGCAAATTGACTGAATGGCCCCTACACACATGAAGGGGGTGTGTTTCCCTCAGCCCAGCCTGCATCCTTTCCAATCTGGCACCCCTTGAGGGATTTTTGACTGCCCATTTAGGCTTGATCCTTGTGGGATCCAGCCTAAACCAGCAGTCAGACATCCCTATCACAATCCAGGACTGCTGGCTCCCAACTGCTCACCTGCCTGCCAGCCTGATCACTCCCTAACCACTCCCCGGACAGCCTGATCAATGCCAAACTGCTCCCCTGCCAGCACAATTGCCCCTAACTGCCCTCCCCTGACAAGATGGTTACCCCTAAGTGTCTTCCTTTGCAAGCCTGATCACCCCCTATTGCCATCCTCTGCTGGCCCGGTCACCCCTAACTGCCCTCTCTTGCTAGCCTGGTGCCCCTAACCTCCCTCCCCTGACAGGCTGATTTCCCCCAACTTCCCTTCCTTACAGGCCTGGTCCCTCTGAACAGCCCTACCCTGAAGACCTGGTCCCCACAAATTGTCCTCCCCTTCCAGCCTGGTTCCCCCAACTTCCCTCCCCTGTATGCCTGGTACCAACAAGTACCCTCCCTTACAGGCCTGGTGCCCCTCAATTGCCCTTGCCTTCAGGCCTGTTCCCCCCCCAATCACCCTCTCTTGAAGGCCTGCTACCCCAAAATTTTCTATGCTGCAGACCTGGTGTCCCCCAACTGCCCTCCCTTGCAGGCCTGGTCTTCTTCCAACTGTCCTCCCCTGCCAGCCTGGTCACATCCAACTGCCCTCCTCTGCTGATCTAGTCATCCCTGACTGACCTCCATTGCAGGCCTGATCACCCCCAACTGCCCTCCCTTAGCAGGCCTGGTCCCTCCAAACTATCTTCCCCTGCTGGCCATCTTCTGGCAACCATCTTGTGACCATGGGGGTGGCAAACTTGTGTGTTGGGGTAACAGTCAATTTGCATACTACTCTTTTATTAGCTATACATTTCCTATGATCACACACAATAGAGTGATTAAGGCTTGGAGCAGGTCATGAATCAATTGGAGGGGGTAAGGGAAGGGATAAAGGGGAATATCTATAATATTAAACAATAAAAATGTTGAAGTAAAATAATAAAATAAAATAATAAAATATTACCAGTTTTATTCCCATTCAAAGCATTTGACCAGGTTGAGCATTCTATGCCCCACAGGGGTATTTGTGGGAGACATCTAATCAATGTTTCTTCCTTACATTGATTGTTCTCTCTCTCTTGCTTCCTTCTTTCCCACTTTCTCTAAAATCAATGGAAACATATCCTCAGGTGAGGGTTAATAACAATAAAAAATAATAAAATTAAAAATTAAATGTATGAAAAATTTAAGATATAACTGACATTACAAATCACTTAGTTAAAGGAAATTTTCAATAAATCGTTCTGGTACAGGTAGAGAACAATTTTAGAAAAATGATAAAAATATATCTATACACTAAATATAAGAACAAATTCTAAGCTGAGACTGGTTTGGCTCAGTGGATAGAGTATCGGATTGCGGACTGAAAGGTCCCAGGTTCAATTCCGGTTGGGGGCATGTACCTTGCTTGAGGGCACATCTCCACTGTGGGGCGTGAAGGAGGCGGTTGATCGATGTCTCTCTCTCATCAATGTTTCTGACTTTCTATTTCTGTCCCTTCCTCTCTGTAAAAAATCAATAAAATATATTAAAAAAAAAAAGAATAAATTCTAAAATGTATCAGGATATAAATATCTTTGTAAAAAAACAAATTCTCAGAAGCAAATAAATATAGCTGGATTTCCATATAAACTGGGTAGAGCAAAGGATTTTTTAATAATTTAATATTAGATATCAGAAGGATTGATTAAAATTAAAAAAATAAAACATAAGCAAAAATCACCAAAAATGATGCAAAATTTTAAAATATTAGACAAAATATTAAGAAAATATTAGTAAAATATACTACACAAGATACTAATATTCAAAATATGTAAAATCTTAAGGATTGAGGAAAACAATAATAAATGTAAACTGATTATATGCAAAATAAATATAGTAAACTAACTTAAGAAAATTTACAAAATATTATTTAAGTAATTTTTTAAGATTTTAAGTTTTTTTTTTTTTAAAGTATGCAATACAGTATTATTATTAACTATAGTTGTCCTCCTGTACATTACAATCCCTGGACTTACTTATTTTATAACTGGAAATGTATACCTGATTACCCCCTATACCTATTTTCCTCACACCCCACTCAACTCTCACAAACACCAATGTATTTTTTATATCCAGAAACTCAGTTTTCTTTTTTGTTTATTTTTAGATTTCATCTATAAATGAGATCATGTTATTTGCCTTTATCTTATTTCTCTAGTGTAATAACCTAACATCCCTTAAGGTTGTCACAAATGCAAAATTTTCTTCCTTTTATTGTTGACAATATTCCATTATAGAAATTTCAATCAATTTATATATAGGGAATATACTTATATAGAGATTTTTATATTATACACTGAATGCATTTATTTATTTATTTTCATTTTTTATTAAGGTATAACATGTGTACATATATTCCCATTGCCAACCACCCCAAGCCCATACATAGTCTCACACCCAGTGTCTTCCATTCATTGGTTATGCTTATATTCATGCATACAAGTCCTTTGTTTGATCTCTTATCTCTCCCACCTCTCCCTAACCTTCCTGCTGTAATTTGGTAGTCTGATGCTTTACTGCCTCTGTATCTATCTTTTTGTTCAACAGTTTATAATATTCTTTATTATCTACAAATAAGTGAGATCATGTGGTATTTTTCTTTCATTGACTGGCTTATTTCACTTAGCATAATGCTCTTCAGTTCCATTCAGATTGCTGCAAATGGTAAGAATTCTTTTTTTGTGGCAGCATAGTATTCCATTGTGTAGATGTACCATAGTTTTCTGATCCCGTCATCTGCTGACGGGCACCTACTCTGTTTCCAAATATTAGCTATTGTAAATTGTGCTGCTATGAACATAGGGGTACATATATCTTTTCTGATTGGTGTTTCTAGTTTCTTAGGATATATCCCTAGGTGTGGAATTACTGGGTCAAATGGGAGTTCCATTTGTAGTTTTTTGAGGGAACTCAATACTATTATTCACAGTGGCTGCAGCAGTCTGCATTCCTACCAGCAGTTCATGAGGGTTCCTTTTTATCCACATCCTCTACAGCACTCCTCCTTTGTTGATTAATGATAGCCATCCTGACATGTGAGATGCAACTGTATTGTCATTATGGTTTGCCTCTCTCGAATAATTAGTGACTTTTAACAATGTTTACATGTTTCTCTTGGCCTTCCTTCTGTCTTCTTTCAAAAAAATTCTATTTAGATCTGTTGCCCATTTTTTATTGGATCATTTATCTTCATTTTATTAAGTTGTATAAGTTGAATGTAGATGATGGAGATTAAAACTTTATCAGTGAAAACATTTGCAAATATGTTCTCCCATACAGAAGGCTTTCTTGTTGTTTTGTTGATGGTTTCTTTTGCTGTACAAAAGTTGTTGTTTTTTTATTTTGATGAAATCACATTTGTTTATTTTCTCTTTAGTTTCCATTGCCCTAGGAGTGATATCAATGAAGAAGTTCCTTTGGCATATGTTTGAGATTTTGCTGCATATGGATTCCTCTAGTATTCTTTATGGTTTCCCATCTTATGTTTAAGTACTATATCCATTTTGAGTTTATTTTTGTGTATGGTGTAAGTGGGTGGTCTAGTTTTATTTTTTGCATGTATCTGTCCAATTTTCCCAAAGCCAGTTATTGAAGAGACTGTATTGACTCCATTGTATGCCCATGTCTCCTTTGTCAAATATTAATTGAGCATAGTGGTTTGGATTGATATGTGGATTCTCTATTCTATTCTGTTAGTCTATATTTCTGTTCTTGTGCCAGTACCAGGATGTTTTGAAAACAGTAGCTTTGTAATACAGCTTAAAATTTGGTATCGAAATCCCACCTACTTTGTTCTTCTTTCTCAGGATTTCTGTGGGTATTCGGGTTTTTGTTATTATTATTATTCCAGATGAATTTCTGGAGAGTTCTTTCTAGGTCTGTGAAATATATCATTGGTATTTTAATGGAGAGTGCATTGAATCTATAGATTGCTTTGGGTAGTATGGTCATTTTAATGATGTTGATTCTACCAATCCATGAACATGGTATGTTCTTCCATCTGCTTACATCTTCCTCTATGTCTTTTTTCAGTGTCCTGTAGTTTTCAGCATAGAGGTCTTTTACCTTCTTAGTTAAGTTTATTCCTAGGTATTTTAAATTTTTCGGTGCAATGGTAAATGGGATTGCTTTTTAGTCTCTCTTTCTGTAAATTCACTCTTGGTGTATAGAAATGCCATCGATTTCTTGCTGTTTACTTTGTATCCTGCTACATTGCTGAATCCCTTTTTAAGTCTAGCGTTTTTTGAAGGAGTCTTTCAGGTTTTCTATGTATAATACCATCTCATCTGCAAATAAGGACAGTTCATTTATTCTTTTCCAATATAGATGCCTTTTATTTTTTCTTCTTGTCTAATTAAAATGGCTAATACTTCCAGTATTATGTTGAACAGGAATGATAAGAGTGGGCATCCCTGTCTTTCTTCTGTTATTAGGGGAAATCATTTTAGTTTTTACCAATTGAGTATGATATTACCTGCGGGTTTATCATATACAGCTTTTATTATGTTGAGGTATGATCCTTCTTTCCCATCTTGCTGAGAGTTTTTATCAAAATAGTGTGTTGGATTTTGTCAAATGATTTTTCTGCATCAATTGATATGCTATGTGATTTTTATTACTCAATTTGTTTATGTGATGTATCACGTTTATTGATTTGCAGATATTGTACCATCCATGCAATCCTGGAATAAATCCTACTTGTGCATGGTGTATGATCTTTCTGATGTACTGCTGGATCCAATTTTCTAGAATTTTTTTGAGGATTTTGGCATCTATGTTCATTATTTTATTGGTCTGTTATTCTCTTTCATTTTATTTCTTTATCTGGTTTTGGTATTAGGGTGATGCTGGGTTCATAGAAGCAGTTTGGAAGTGTTCCTTCTTCTTGTATTTTTTGGAAGAGTGTGAAGAGGATTGGTTTTAATTCCTCCCTGACTGTTTGGTAAAATTCCCCTGTGAAGCCATCTGCCACTGGGCTTTTGTTTCCTGGAAGTATTTTTGATAATTGCTTCAATTATTTCTTTACTTATTGGCATATAAAGGTGTTTATATTCTTTTTTATTGAGTTTTGGAAGGTTAAAGAGTTCAGAATTTTTCTAAGAATATGTCCAGTTCCTCCAGGCTGTCCAGATTTTTGGAACAGAGTTATTCATTGTATTTTTTAACAATCCTTTTTATTTCTGTGGGGTCTGTTGTTATTTCTCTTCTTTCATTTCTGATTTTGTTTATTTGAATCCTCTTTCTTTGCTCTTGGTGAGCCTGGCTAGAGGTTCATCAATCTTGTTCATCCTTTCAAATAACAGCTCCTGCTGTTGTTGAACTCTTGTATTGTTTCTTTGGTCTTTATGTGGTTTATCTCTGCTCTGATCTTTATTATTTCCTTCCTTCTGCTTACACTGGGCTTTTCTTATTGCTCTCTTTCTAGCTTTTTGAGTTGTAGGTGTACTTAATTTACTACTGTTGTTTTTTTAGCAGGCTTGTAGAGCTATGAATTTCCCTCACAAGACTGCTTTTGCTGTGTTCCATAGATTTTGGATTGTTGTTTTTTCATTGTCATTTGTTGCCATGATGTTTTTTATTTCTTTTGGATCTATCTGGTAACCCATTCATTGTTTAATAGCATGTTGTTTATTCTCCATGTGTTTGATTTATTTGGATTGTTTTTATTGTAATTGATTTCCAGTTTTCTGCCACTGTGATCTGAAAAGATGCTTGATATGATTTCTCTCTTCTTGAATTTAAAGAGAATTTGCCTATGACCCAACATATGGCCTATCTTTGACAATGACCCATGTGCACTGGAGAAGAATGTATATTCTGTGGCTATAGGGTGAAATTTTCTGAAGATGTCAATTAATTCCATCTAGCCTAGTGAGTCATTTAGTATTGATGTTTCCTTGCTGATTTTTTTAGAGGATTTGTCCAGTGGTTATAGTGGGTTATTAAGTCTCGTACTATGATTGTATTGCTGTCAATCTCTCCCTTCAGTAATTCTTTAATGTATTTAGGTGCTCCTGTATTGGGTGTGTATATGTTTACCAGAGTTATTTTTTCTTTTTGGATTCTTCCCTTTAGTATTATGAAGTTACTTTCTTTATCACTTATTATGCTCTTCACTTTGAGAGATAATTTGTCAGACATAAGTATTCCTCCCCCAGCTTTTTTTTTTTTTACATTTCCATTGTCCTGAAAAACCTTTTTCCATCCCTTCACCATCACTCTCTGTGTGTCTTTTTTTCCTGAGTTTGCTTTCTTGTAGACAGCAGATATATGTGTGAGTCATGTTTTCTTATCTAATCTGTTTGTTACCTTATGTATTTTAATTGGGGCATTTGATCCATTTACCTTTAAAGTTATTATTGATAGGTACTTATTTGTCACTATTTTTTTATTCTTTGTACCTGTGTTCCTTATTCCTATTTCTTTTCTTTACATTAGATCCTTTAGCATTTCTTGCATTGCTGGTTTGGTGGTAATAAATTCTGTTAGTCCTTTTTTGTCTATGAATCTCCTGATTTCACCTTCAATTTTGGTTGATAGCCTTTCATGAATATAGAAACTTCCTTTGCATGACTGTATATTGCATTCAATTCCCTTCTGGCATAATGTTTTTCTGTTGAGAAATTAGTCGCTATTCTGCTAGGGGGTTTCTTTGTAGGTAACTTTCTGTCTCTCTCTTGCCGCTTTAAAGATTCTTACTTTGTTGTTGGTGTTTGCCATTTCTATCTAATAAAAGAGTAATATACAAATGGAGCATACCTCTTCTAAACTAACAAGCCATGCCCATCAGCCACACCCACCAGCCAATCATAGAAAGTATGCAAATTTACCCAACCAAGATGGCTACAGCCACAGAAAGAGCAGCAGGGAGGCTTGAAGGAAGCCAAGTTTTCCCCACACCGGGTGGGTTTGTGCCTCCACTTAAGGCAACAAAGTTTCAATAGTTATGTGAGCAGAAGGCTTGGTTCTGGTCCAGGCTACAAAATTTCAGTTGTAGAAGAAAATCATCCCAGATACCACTGCCTATGCTTGGATTGCCAGGGGGCATTGCCAACCTGCCAACCACAACAGGCCCCTTCCTCAGGCTGCCCCATGCCCTAAGGGAACATCCACCCTGATCCAGGACACCCTTCAAGGCAAACCAGCTGGCTCCCACCCATACACCAGGCCTCTATCCCATCTAAAAAAAGAGTAATATGCAGATTTATCATCATTCCAACACACAGGATGACTGCCCCCATATGATAAAAGATTTTGTCCCTATGTAGACACAGATGGCCACCACAAGATGGCCAGCATGGAAGGGCAGTTAATAGGGACCAGGCCTCCAAGGGAGGGCAGTTGTGGGCGATCAGGCCAACAAGGGAGGGAAATTGTGAGGGAGCAGGCCTGCAAGGGAGGGCAGTTGGGGGTGATCAAGCCTGCAAGGAAGAGCAGTTAGGAGTGACCAGGCCAGCAGGGTAGGAGATTTAGGTGTGACCAGGCAAGCAGGAGATGACAGTTAGAGCCAAACAGGCTACCAGGGGACCATTAAGGCATCAATCAGGCTGGCAGGGGAGTGGTTAGGGGTTGATCAGGCTTGCAGGCAGAAGCCATTAGGGGCAATTAGGAAGGCAAGCAAAGCAGCAGTTGGGAGTCAGCAGTCCTGGACTGTAAGAGAGATGGTCGACAGCCCTTTTAGTGCTGATCCAGGTAGGAAATCCCTCCAAGGGTCTTGTGGGAACCCCTTTCCACATCCTGTATGGTTCAGAGTTCCCATTCAGGGCTTGGGTTCTGGAGGAGGCTGCAAGGAAATGAAAAGAGTTTAGAAAATATTAATTTGGCGATACTGGGAGGTCAGGCTGGAGCCTTCCTCTAGAGGAAAGGACTACTCTTGCTCTGGCCTTTTTCTCTTTTTTATTAAGGCTTTGGGACACACCCATAGCCTTTAGGCAGGAAATTACAAGAACAGAAATTAACATGAAACAAACAGGTAGAGGCTGCCTCAGCTAACAATGTTTCAACTAAACAGTGAGTGATAAGCTCTGACCTTTCAGAGCAATTAAGTTTGACCAACCTTCTGGTCTCCTGTTCACATCTTTCTATTAGTGAGACAATGTTTGGTTTCTGGCATCTCCTCCGTTTTCTTTCCTCTAAAAAATCTTGCATCTGCAGACTAGAAATAAACATATAAAAACAAAAAATAAGGCAAGCAACAATGGCTATGCTAAGAGGTAAATGAATAAGTCTGTAGTAAGTTTCATTTTGGGCCAACAGTCTTTTAAGTCCCCGTTTCAATGTCTGACAGTTTTTTGAGTGAACATGTTAGCAATGATATTTTAGTTCTGAGTGGTGGACAAATGGTGGCAATTCAGATCCTCCCCTCTCTGGTTTGGTCCTGGGCAACCTGCATTAATGCACAGATGCTGATTGCTAGTATGGCAAGGCATCCTCAGCATCTTCCATCTCTGGATCGCTTTTCCTCTTGTCTTTATAGCTGGAGCATTCTCTGTTGTAGGAATTCACATAGTCTTGGAGTCGTTTTTCTGAAAATATACAAACATATTCTAGACCAAAAGTTAGTAAAGGAATGTTTTCCATAAATTTGACTTGAATCCTTTTTATTTTTTGCCCAAATGATTTTGCTTTGGCTTATTTTGATACTATGTATGTTTTTCATGGGTATTTTGTGGTTAAGTAAAAAAAAAAAAATTTTTTTCTAAATGTAATTTGCTTACAAGATACTTTTCCTTACATAACATTACTGTACTATCCCCTCTTTTTTATTTAATTATTAGGAGGCTTTTGGAAAATTTTTATAATGTAGTCTTGATGACTTTAGAACTTAATTTTTTTGCGCAAAAATATGACTGCTTTATGTTTATTGCCTGTTAAGCAATTGTACCAAGTGATGAACTACCAATGGAAATTTTAATTAATACTTTAGAAACAACTTTTTTCCAGTACAATTAAATTTTCTTGAATATTCACTTATTTCAAATAGCCAATTTAAATTAATTTGAAAACTTGACTACTATTTTATTGTTAAATTTAATATTCTAACAACAATCTTAGATAACCCTGTAAATATAAGTGGAAAGGATTATTTGCATTGAGTAGGCCTGAGCATTCCTGGTGCTAGGCTGGATATAGATATAGGATAGCTGTCGGCCATGTATTTATTTGTTGCTGCACCAAGTCTTTGTCTGCAACCTGTGTCCCAAACTGAGCTGGGCATGGGAAGCGAAGCAGCCATGGGGCAGGAGACCTCCCTCAGAAGGGGCAAAGGCTCAAGTCCCTGCAATGTTGGGGGGTGAGGATCTGTGCCTCACCTCTGTTGATCCACAAATTCTCTACTGATGGCCCCTCTGCAACTGTACCTATCTTAGTTTTTCCTTCCCTGAAGAATCTTACCCTCTAGCTAAGCAGCCATCCTCCGGGGCCAAGCAGGTTGATGTGAGGTTCAGTTCCGTCTCCTTGGTAGCCTATGCCCTCATGGCCTCTCCACCAAGTACCTGCCTTGGGATCCCCTTGCCTGCTGGTGGGGTGTCCACACTGATCATGTATCTTGGGGAACCCAAGTTTCTTCTCCAGAGAGGGGCCAGCTCACACCACTGACTGAGAGACAGATTCATGGTACTAGCCACCATGAGGCTTCAGCCTCAGTATGAACAGAAAGCTCAGGCAACAGCTGTGGGGAGGGACCCTCTTCGCAAAAAGAATAAGACAATCCAATATAGAATGCTCAAGTGCCTCATCACTCCCTTAATTCCTTTCATGATCTTTTTAAAATTGCTACCAAACATTAAAAGAATTCGATTGTAAGTTTGCTTGGGATATTTGTACAATATACTGTTGTAAAATATCAAAAATTATAATGATATTGTAGAATGATATCATGTAAGGATATTCTTTGTTCTAGGCCATGGCAATTCAATTTCAAACTGGCTATCAATTTCTTTTTGTATACACAAAGTATTAGTTACTTTATTAGAATACTTAATCGAATTGCTTATAAAACATTGGCTCTTAATTTAGCTGAAAACTTTGATTTTTATTTAAAAAGCTAATTTATTAATTAAAGTAGGTATCTTTACCTAAAAGCAAAGCAAATTTAGTAAATGTTTATGTCTGATTCACAAGCCACAAATTTTGCCCCACCTCTAGGTTAAGAATACAGGCACCTATGGGCTTTTTGTTGTTTTAAATTCTGCTGTTGGAATATTAAGAAATATTTAGCTACTTCATTTGCCCTTCTTAGAGGCCAAAATCTTCATAACATTTAAAATATAGTTATTAATTTTTATTTGATAAGGCTTTCCATGCAATTTCAAGTATATTAGATGGGTTAGATTTAAAAAGATTTCCTTTAAGAAGAGAGAACAAATTTCTTGATTATTCCAGGCCCATGGAGCTTTCCAAGAATCACCTCTGTTAAAGCCTTGAAATTTTAACATGGAAAAAACCATCAAATATATATATTCATATATTATTTAAAGATTATAATATTTTTATAATTATCTTAAGATATCAATATATTTTAATTTTTTTTTTGCATAGAAAAATTTTTCAGTTGAGAATCACATAATCCTTTTTTAATTAGAACAATAAACAAAATATTTTATATTCCTAATTTTAGGGAAATTTTATTTTATTTTCTCCCAATTTAATTTGAATTTATCTGAAAACATTGATTAATAACATAAAATCTTCTCCTTTTGGTTCCGTTATGCCACCTTTCTTAAAAAATAAAGACCAGTTCTGAGTTTTTCTTTTTCTGCAGCTTTTGCAGAGAGATTCCAGCTTAAAACCCTGTCTAATATGTCCAAAAGGATGGACAATTGAGCGCATTTTTTCTTAAGCTGGGTTTCTCTCCTCACGAGTACAGAAATTCCAGACACATCTCTAAATTTTTAAAACTTTTTCATGGCAAGAAAGAAGACTTTAGGTTAGTATACTGAGAGAGTGGGCTTTCATACTGGATTGCCACAGTGTCTCTCCCTTCCCCGACATCCTGCTTACTTCAGGGGAAAACATCAGTAACAGATTTGGCTGAAATTCTTTTCATGCTTAAAAGATAAAGACAGATCTTAAATTTTTTCTTTTTTGCTTTCTGAAGTAATAACTAGCACGTAATTTGGCCAAGATTTGCATTTCCCTGCGAGTTCTTCTATAATTTTTAAATGAAACCTTCAATAATCTCATTGCAGGAGAGCAGAGAGCCTTGCCCTCTCCTGCCACCTTTGAATTTCTCCACACCAGAGGCGGTTTCAGCAGTAGAGTTTCACTTATTACAGATTTCAAGTTTTAAATGCAAACTAAGATTTTAATTTGAACAAGACACCACATTATTTAAGCATGTAAACCAAAAGTCTGTAATGAAGTTTATATTTATAACCTAATTCTTCCCCATTAGCCTGGCTGCAAAAGACATTCCTACCCTGCTTTGCATACATTGAATTCCCCTCACCTTTTCCTAAGTGAATTTTCCCTCACTATTTTCCTTGGTGAATTTTCATTTCTTCGCTCTTAGGCAAAAAATACCTTCTCCTCCAGACATCCCATAGTCAGGTTCCAGATGTGGGCAGGAAACACTTTCCACATCCCTGTTTGGGCGCCAGATGTGGGAGCCACTTTCCACATCCCTAGAGATTCAGGGTTCCAGTTCAGGGTTCAGGTTCTGAAGGAGCCTGTAAGCAAATGAAAAGAGAGACTAGAAAAGCATTCATTTGGCAATATTGGGGGGCCAGGCGGGAGCCTTCCTCTAGTGAAAAGGACTACCTCTTTGGCCTTTTTCTCCCTTTTATTAAGACTTTGGTACACACCCATAGCCTTTAGGCAGGAAATTACAAGAACAAAAATTAACATGAAACAAACAGGTAGAGGCTGCTTCAGCTAACAATGTTTCAAGTAAACAGTGAGTTATTAGCTCTGACCTATCAGAGCAATTAAGTTTGATCAGCCTTCTGTTCTCCTGTTCACATCTTTCTATTAGATTGCTGTGCCCACAGTGGAGGTGGGGTTTTCATAACGAGTTATCAGCAGTGACCTGAGCCTGTATGGTGCTGGGCTGAGGCAGGGGACCTGAGGCTGTGCCCCCAGCCCAGTGGGGCTTGACTGGGGATCTAAGACCATGGCTCCCACCTGGCAGGGCTTGAGGTAAAATCTCAAGCTGCACCCCCTGCTCTGGTACCAGGCCAGAGAATTTCAGGCCATGCCCCTGCCCTGGTGCTGACCCGAGGGAACTCATACTGTGCCCCCTGTTTGGTGGGGATTGATGGGGGAACTCATACTGTGCCCCCCCCATTGTGCCAGGCCTGGGGATTTGAGGCTTCCTCCTTCACCCTGGGTCAGGGCACATGAGGCTGTACCCCCTGCCCCAGCACCAGGCCAGGGAACCTCAGGCCATGTCCTCCACCCCAGCACTGGGCTGAAGGACCTGATGGTATGCTGGGGGACCTGACACTGTGCCTCTGCCCAATGCCAGGCCAGGGGTCCTGAAGCTGTACCCCCTGCCTGGTAGGGCTTGACAGAGGTCGAATATGGATCTTGCCCAATAGGGATGGGGCTGATTGAGTCTTGGTCTTGCACTATTTCAAGGCACGCACAGATGGGCAGGACCTTAACTCTGGGTCCCAGGATATGCCCCCTACTCTAATAGGAGGAAGATTTTCATATGCATTTTTCTAATTTTCTTTCATCTCTGACAATTCTATTATAGAGAAAGGCCAAATAGCAATATTAAAATATTTCCTTTAATTAATTATCTTTTAATATGCATGAATTTCATGTACAGGGCCACTAGTACTTATTATGTTTCCTTTATAGATTCATTCACAGACATGCACTTCTATGTCTTCACTATTGTAAATAATGTTGCAATTAACATGGAGGTGCAAATCAATGTTTAATTTTCTTCAGATAAATACCCAAAATTTTTGTTTTACTAGTATATGCTAATAGCATTTTTGTTTTACTAGTATATGCTAATAGTATTTTTCATTTTTGAACAACCTTCATACCATTTTTCATGGTGGTTGTACGAATTTGCATTCCCACCATTAGTGCATAAGTTCATTTCTTTTCTTTACATAGTCACCAACATTTTTTATTTTATCTTTTTTATAATAACCATTCTAACAGATATAAGGTGACAAAAAGACAACAGTTTGGTGATTACTGTGAGTGGGGAGGAGGGAGTTGTATGGAATGTGGGCAAAATGGGTATCAGTAGTCAAAAGGTACAAATTTCCAGTAATAAAATGAATAAGTCATGGGGATGTAATGTATAACCCGGTGATTGCTAGTATAATAAATAATACTCTCATATTTGTAAATTGCTAAGGGAATTATTAGAAGTTTTCAACAAAAGAAAAAAATTATATATATAATATATATTTAGTGAAGTATGGTCATTTTACAATATATGCAGCTAGGAAATTATTTTATACAACTAAAACAATTATAATATTATATATCTATTATTCTATATAATATGATAAAAACTCTCAGCAAAGTGGGAATAGAGGGATCATACCTCAACACAATAAAAGACATATATGACAAATCTACAGCTACCATCATACTCAATAGCAAAAACTAAACTCATATCCCCTAAGAACAGGAACAAGACGAGGATGTCTACTTTCACCCAATCTTGTTTGACATAGTACTAGAAGTACTAGACATAGCAATCAGACAAGAAGAAGAAATAAAAGGCATACAAATTAGAAAAGAAGAAGTAAAACTGTCCTTATTTGTATGTGGCATGATACTATAGATAGCAAACTCCAAAGACCATCAAGTAAAACTATTAGACTCAATAAATAAATTTGGCAATGTAGCAGGATACAAAATTAACAGCCAGAAATCTATAACCTTTTTTATATGCCAATAATGAACTCATAGAAAAAGAAACAAACAAACAACAACACCAAAAAAAAAAAACAATCCCATTCCCCACTGCACTAAAAAAAAAAATATATATGATACCTAGGAATAAACTTAACTAAGGACATAAAAGACCTGTACTCAGAAAATTACAGGACATTGGAAAAAGAGATAAAGGAAGACATAAACAAATGGAAGAACATTTGTTAATGGATTAATAGAATGAACATCATTAAAATGTCCATATTACCTAAAGCAATCTATAGATTCAATGCAATGCCATTAAAATATGAATGATATATTTCAAAGACCAAAACAAACTCTAAAAATTCATCTGGAATAAAAAAATAGACCCCAAATAGCCACAGCAATCTTGAGGAAGAACAAAAAAGTTAGAGGAATCACAATACCAGATATTAAGTTATATTACCAAGCCATGATTCTCAAAAGAGCCTGGTACTGACACAAGAACAGACATATAGACCAATGGAACAGAATAGAAAACCCAGAAATTGACCCAAGCCATTATATTCAATTATATTTGACAAAGGAGACAAGAGCATACAATGGAGTCAAAATAGTCTCTTTAATAAATAATGCGGGGAAATTTGGTCAGATACATGCAAAAAAAATGAAACTAGATCAACAACTTACAGCATACACAAAAATAAATTCAATAAGGCTAAAGGACTTAAATGTAAGACAGGAAACCATAAAAATCCTATAAGATCTTATAGGCAGAAAAATTGCAGACATATGTCATAGCAATATCTTTACAGATACAGATCCTAGGGCAAGAGAGTCTAAGGAGAAAATAAACAAATGGGATTACATCAAAATAAAAAATGTCTGCATAGCAAAAGAAACCATCAACAAAACAACAAGAAAGCCCACTGCATGGGACAATGTATTTGACAGTATTATCTCTAACATTGACAGGGAAGTGATACAAGTTAACAAAAAGAAAATAAAGGATCCAATCAAAAAATGGGCAAAGGAATTAAATCAGTGGTTCTCAACTTTTCTGATGTCATGAACCTTCAATAGAGTTCCTCATATTGTGGTGACCCTGACCATAAAATTATTTTTGTTGCTACTTCATAACTGTAATTTTGATACTGTTATGAATTGTAATTTAAATATCTGTGTTATCTAATAGTCTTAGGTGACCCTGCTAGTGGTTCTCAACCTGTGGGTCACAACTTACAGGTTGAGAACCTTTGCTATAGAGCCTAAGCCTGCCGGAAACTAAGCATTGTTCTCACTAAATGGATGTAAACAGGAAACCAGAAGGATGATCAAACTTAATTGCTCTGAAAGGTCAGAGCTAATTACTCACTGTTTGGTTGAAAACATTATTAGCTGAAGCAGCCTCTACCTGTTTGTTTCATGTTAATTTCTGTTTTGTTATTTCCTGCCTAAAGGCTAGGGGTGTGTCCCAAAGCCTTAATAAAAGGGAGAAAAAAAGCCAGAGCAAGTGACAGTCCTTTCCACTAGAGGAAGGCTCCCGCCTGCCCCCTCAATATCGCCAAATTAATGCTTTTCTAGTCTCTCTTCTTGTTTGCATGTGGCCTCCTCCAGAACCAGAACCCTGAACCGGGAACCCTGAACCATGCAGGACATGGAAAGAGGTTCTCACATCTGGTGCCCAACAGGGGACACAGAAAGAGGTGTCCACATCTGGCACCTGACCGAGGGACATCTGGAGGAGAAGGTATTATTCACCTAAGAGCAAAGGAAGGAAGGAAAATTCACCAAGGAAAATGATGAGGGAAAATTCACCTAGGAAAAGGTGAGGGAAATTCAATGTATGCAAAGGCCAGGGATTAACTTCAGAGTTGAGATCTGTAAGCAATGTGGGAATGTCTTTTACAGCCAGGCTAATGGGGAAGAATTAGGTTATAAATATAAAGTAAACTTTATTATAGACTTTTGGTTTGCATGCTTGAATAATGTGGTTTCTTGTTCAAATTAAAGTCTTAGTTTGCATTTAGAACCTGAAATCTATAATAAGTAAAACTCCACTGCTGAAAATGCCTCTGGTTTGGAGAAATTCAAAGGTGGCAGAAGAGGGCAAGGCTCTCTGCTCTCCTGCAATGAGATTATTGAAGGTTTCATTTAAAAATTATAGAAGAACTCGCAGGGAAATGCAAATCTTGGCCAAATTAGGTGCTAGTTATTACTTCAGAAAGCGAAAAAGAAAAAATTTAAGATCTGTCTTTATCTTTTAAGCACGAAAAGAATTTCAGCCAAATCTGTTACTGATGTTTTCCCCTGAAGTAAGCAGGATGTTGGGGAAGGGAGAGACACATGGAAATCCAATATAAAAGTCCAATCTCCCAGTATACTAATCTAAAGTCTCCTTTCTCACCATGAAAAAAGCTTTAAAAATTTAGAGATGTGTTTGGAATTTCTGTACTCATGAGGAGAGAAGCCCAGCTTAAAAAGAAATACGCACAATTGTCCACCTTTTTGGACATATTAGATAGGGTTTTAAGCTGGAATCTCTCTGCAAAAGATGCAGAAAAAGAAAAACCCAGAACTGGTCTTTATTTTTTAAGAAAGGTGGCATAAAGGAACCAAAAGGAGAAGATTTTGTGTTATTAATCAAGGTTTTCAGCTAAATGCAAATTAAATTGAGTGAATAATAAAATAAAATTTCTCTAATAATTAGGAATTCAAAATATGTTTTTTATTGGTCTAATAAAAAAGGATTAATTCTGTGATTCCCAACTAAAAATTTTAATATAAAAAGTTTAATGATATAATTTACTAAATTTGCTTTGGCCTTTTAAATGAAGATACCTACTTTAATTAATAAATTAGCCTTTTAAATAAAAGTCAAGTTCTTCAGCTAAAAAAGCCAATGTCTTTGTAAGCAATTTGATTAAGTATTCTAAATATCTTAAGATAATTATAAAAATAGTATAATCTTTAAATCATATATGAATATATATATTTGATGGTTTTTTCCATGTTAAAATTTCAAGGTTTTAACAGAGATGATTCTTGGAAAGCTCCATTGGCCCAGAATATCAAGAAATTTGTTCTCTCTTCTTAAAGGAAATCTTTTTAAATTTAACCCATCTAATATCCTTGAAATTGCATGGAAAGCCTTATCAAATAAAAATTAATAACTATATTTTAAATGTTATGAAGATTTTAGCCTCTAAGAAGGGCAAATGAAATAACTGAATATTTTTTAAAATTCCAACGTTAGAATTTAAAATGACAAAAAGCCTGTAGCCTCCTGTATTCTTAAGCTAGAGGTGGGGCAACATTTGTAGCTTGTGAATCAGACATAAACATTTACTAAATTTGCTTTGGCCTTTTAAATGAAGATACCTGTTGGAGACCAAATATTG